>JAUEKX010408978.1:0-17589 GCA_031834005.1 Dendronotus venustus
AGTATAGTATAGTATAGTATAGTATAGTATAGTAGCCAATCCTAAAAGAGTGCGACATTTAAAATTAGGTGATGGGTAAACGCATCAACGTTTAATGGAGTTAAGAGAAGTGTGATGTAGAGGGAAGTTCAAGTGAGTCTTTAAATTCACTTAAAGTAAGTTGAACCTAAAAATATAAGAAGAAAGATGCGTACAGTTGTAGAGCAGTTTAACTTTAAGGGTAAAAAAGTGAGGTCGTTATATATCAAAAGAGAGGGCAAATGTCTTGTAGCAAGAGACATATACAAAGCTGTAGGATATGAACGTAAAACAGGTGTGTAAGCGATGAAAAGACTTGTTCCAGAGAGGAACATAAAGAGGCGTCTTGGAGACGTTCAAGTTGATATGGAGGTTGTACTCAAATCTGAGTACACCCAGCCAAACATGGTTTTGCAGAAATAATCAGGTCTCTATTGCTTTCTTTTGAGGTGTGGTAGAGATGAAGCAGAGCCTTTTCTAAAGTGGGTTGTAGAGACAATTTTACCAAGAGAAGTACGTAAACTTGTCGCATCACTGCAAGTAAAAGACATGCAGCTCGCTTTGCTGAACGACGACCTTACGGAGACCCAGCAGCATGCAAGACAGCTCGAGTTTAACAACACTGGGCTTCAAGGTGATATTCGAGCTAAGGATCAAGAGATACAACGTAGACAGACTGAAAATACGTGATCTCATAGAAAATCGATACGTGCCTAGGAGACACCGTACTATGCTTTGTTGATAAGAAGAGCAGTGACGAGCATCGCTTTTACGTGATCAGGTGTCAACAGAAAAAATTAGAAACCTACAAGAGATACCTTAAAAACCGTTACCCTAAGATGGTAGTCTTGTAGGGTGAATGCGATGGTGCAAATGCAGTGCATAGGTGGTGTCGGTTTAAAGAGAATATTAGTTTTTATAAAAACCACCTTTAACCTGGATAATGACGAGATGCGAGATTTATTCGAGACTGCTTTTGATATCAGAGTCTATCTATACTTTTGTGAACCTTTATGGCTTACAAAAGTTTATAGGCAATGACACCCACGAGTGTTATTCCACCGATAATGAACGCAATCTTCGCGTCTTTTCGCTGTCTTGAAGGATTTTAGAAATCGCTCATTTTTGGAGGATCTCTTAATGGTTGTACCTGATATCTCGTGATTTTGTAGTACTGGTGCATCGCGAGTCCAAGATCACTAAAAGTTTGTTCGGAATGCTTACGTTCTCTGATTGTCTTTTTGATAAAGTCAAGTCGCTCTGCTCGAGATCGAGAATACTCTTTGCTGGCCTTTGAGAGTTTTTCCATGGCTAAGTTGTGTCACTTCATTTCAGGTTTACAGTGGTCTCGCAGTTCACCAAAGATAAAGTTGGTACCTGAAAATGCTACTGCTTTTATTAAAGCACCTCCCGCCATCATAGCTAGAGATTCCATTTATTTTTATAACCAAGGCTACCATTTTTCACTTTACAATAGTCGTACACTTCGTCAGCTATCGCTGCTATAGCTACGTTGGTACCTACAGAAGTAAAATTGGGTTTCTTCCCACTAGCAAAGTAGTCGTAGGTTAGTTTAATCGAAGCGTGAATTACTACATAACCAACACTTTCTTTGAGTTTTTTTGTAAACATTTATTATACATTAATTCATCCGAAAAATATCGTCGTTGTGTTTTTTTGAGGGAGCAGGCTTTTGAGTATAAAAAAAAGTAAATCTCAGCGAGGAGAACAATGGCCGGAGCAGTGTACACGTACACCATAGCTGACTTAGAAATTCTTGACTAGATTCTTGACTAGATTCTTGACTAGATTCTTGAGTAGGTAAACCTAGTAGTTTTGAGTAGGTTCCTTGTTTTTAATCAAGTTTTCTTTGTTCCTGCAATTTTATTCGGCAAGTTTCTTGCCTCCCGCTACACGTCCCGAATGCTTTTTTGTGACTGTAGTAACTTGCGTGTCTGTTTATTACACATCAAACTTAAGAAAACATTAAAACAAAAACGAGCAACTGCTCCATCACAGTCAATCAAGAAGTATTCAAGGTTCTTGTGAAGTAAAGAACACCATGCGCATTGTCGCAGACTCGCTGAGCTATATTTCTAATCCATAATTTAACTTGATCTTGGAAAAGAAAATTTTTGTTTCCTAGATCAACTCAACCCATAGTGGAAGTTAAAGCTTTATAGGCCAAAAACGATGCAGGGTTAGCCATTTTTGATAAACCTTGTACAAAAAAAGTTAAAACTATCACATTGTAAATTTTTATAAACATGTTCGTTTATGAAAGAATTAATATGTTGAATCGAAGTGTTTGCAAACACCACATTAAAATAAACATAAAGCATTATAATACTTTTCTTTTTATGATTATGAAACTTTGAGTGGTTGTTATTTCATCCTCTGACGTTGGTAGCTTGAAAATACAGTTTTTCTTCGTTCTGTCTTTAAGACTTTTTTGAAGTTTGGATAGTCAGTGAAACATCAACGATATATCCTCTCCTTCTTTTGCTAACACAGGAAGAAATTTTCGCAGATGGTCAATCTTCAAGAACAAATTATTAAAAATTGTAATTATGTTTAGGAATTTTCAAAATCGGTGAAATTGTAATAATAATCAAAAGATGTAAAAATATTGACATTGAGAATGGAAATTTTGTAACAATTTAATTTATTAGGCATGGTCGTCGTCTCGTAAACGTAAAACACCATCACAAAAGTCGTTAGATGTAGACAGGCCCTTACGGCACGAGCGTATCTACGTTTTACAGCATAGTCATAAGTTATGACTATGTTTACAGGCAGGCGGGCTTGCTATCCAAAAAATCAACAGCGAAGCGAGTGGCGTTAGCGTACAGAACAACAAACCGAGGGGATTTTCCAAAACGAGAGGAAACAACAGTAGAAAAAAACAACAAACAATATTGAAACAGAAACTTCTATCTACAGACAGAAAATTATTATTATATACTTCCAAGCACTAATTATGTTGGATGAAGAAACTCTTGTAGCACCCTCTGAAGATAGTTTTATCAAAAGAAAAGCAAGCAGTCAATACCAAAAAAAGAAATATAGAGTTTTATCACAAAAACGCCGAAAAACATGCCCTGAAATCTTCTCTTCTGGCAACAATATTAATGAAGATGAAAAGGTAAAAATATGTGTTTCATTGAGTTAACTATATATATTATTGTATTATCAGTGGTATATCCTGAGTGCAAATATTCTCAATTGATCAGATGACGCATGAATTTTTAACTACATATTACTTACTGATGATGATAACCCTCAACAATCTGAATTCTAAAACTTTTTAAGTAAAATTTCCAGATGAGCATTCAGTTCTGTATTCTGTTAGGATGTTTTAATTTTGTGTCCATATTCATCTTCAATATCCTTATGACATTAATATTCTTATAAGTGTATATTTGTTTATAAAAAAGTATATATGTATTTAAATAGAAAAATAGGGTGAGATCCCCTCTATTTCATGTAAAAAGGTAACTGACATTATTTAGAATTTTATTTTTACTGAGAATATGTTCTATTTGGTCTTTGGCATTTGGCATCCATAAATACAAAACAGTAAGGAGGAGGGGGTTGGTCCAAAGTGTACTGGTGCGTACAAGGAAAGAGGGAGTCCAAAAATGGTGATTTTACTTTGTATGTATATACTTTACGAATGCCCCTTACAATAATTATAGGTAATTACCTGTTTATCAGGCACTTCATCATTATTATATAAATATATATATACATGCTTAAATTTTAGGCACATTACTATTATCAACTAGCAGATAAACATTTTTATCTTGGAAATAATGAAACTGCGTCAACGTATTATTCACCACTTTTGGACAGAAACTTTCAAAAGGATCAAGAAGAAATTGATTTGAACAATAATGAAGTATTTGTTGGTGATCTCCCAATCAGGTAATACACAGTAAAATTTATTTTGACATGTTTTGTATACTAACAGTGACCTTCATATCAAATAAATCTTGGTTGAGTCAGGAATTTAAGCAAAACGATTTACCATCAAGTATTTTTCTTAAAGGCTTGTTGAAATAATATGTTTTGAATTCATGAATTTAAATAACTTTGATTTTATTTAGTCAATGGGCTGTAGACTATTTAGACAACAAAAGCATCGAGATAGAAGAGGTAACAGCATTTCTTTTTTAATTTTACTAGCAAAGTATGAACATATGTAACTATAGGCTATATGTAACAATATCCTAGCTCTTTATATAAATATTGTAATCTTCCTTTTTTAGAAGTTGTCAATATCAGCTATGGAACCAGAAGGATATTTACAGAAAGCTGCAGTTCTTTTCTTTAAAGATCAATGGAAAGCTGCTAGGTCAGTATTTATTTTATATATATGCAATAGGTACTAGTTTGTGAATCTTGAATTTAATAAAAAGAGAGAAAGGAGGCAAAAATTATTTTTACGAAGTTTTTCCACGTCTATCCAATTTTCTTTTTCTAGAGATGTTTTAGAAGAAGGTTTAACCAAATGCTCCAAAAAGTCATCATTAAAGTGAGTTAATTTATGTGATTTTTTATTACTACTAGATCAGGTCTGACGTTGATAGCAGCTGTATATATGTAAAATATTTTATCAGCTGAAGTTGTATGTACCTGTATAAATATTTTGAATAATAATAAAATAATAATTCCTCCCATGATAAACATTCTCTGAAAAATATAGCCTGTAAAGCTAATACAGGCCGTGAATCTTAATATGATGATCAAACATCCTGAAAATATTTAGTATGTTTTTTCCTATATAAACAACATTATAGTTGTTAATTACTAAATCCACGTGGTAAGTACTTACTAATTAGAAAAATAAATCCTTATAAATCTTGTTGACAAAAGAACTAGATATTTTGTTTGTTTGAGATGATGATGTTATATTAAGTCTATGACTTAAGAAGCTTATTCGTGTCTTTTGTGCAACCCTATTTTTTGTAAACAACTTAATAGACAACTTGATGGAAATCTGTGACTAACATCTAGGTTAATTGTCCCTCTTACACATTTTCTATGTAAGAAAAATAAACAATGTTGAATCTTTGAGTTTTTTTCAAATTTGATCATTCTGACCCTCACCTTAAAATGATGTTGTTTTAGTCTGTTATTATTTGTTATTGTATGTTGTTATTATATCTTATTTTAGTAAGATTTTAGATTCTTGACTTACCAAACTTACCTGTATTGATTCTTTGTTTTATTCAGATCAACGATAAACGAATTGAACAAATTGGAAAAGCTTTTCGAGAAAGTTAACACACAACAGTTGTAAATGTGGTAATTTTTTCAAAGTTGTCTATTCGCAAAAGTGTCTTGCTTACATACGAAAGTTTGTTATATAGATATCATACTTTATTGATTGAACAAAATATAGTTTTTAAAAATGTCATTAACACGATCGTTAAAAGGTATAATGTTGTCTGAAAATATTGGAAGAGTTTATCGACCCAGTATTATTCATATCGTAAGGTTTATCGTGGTTTGGGTCACGTTTATTTATGTTTGGCTACGTTTCGAGAGATACTTCTCTCATCATCGGGCAAAGTGAAAGGTGTTGATTTCACTATATATAGAGTTTACGTAGGATTTAAAAGATGTTTTTTTAACCAATGAGGAAAGGTTAGTAATTGGCGTAATCATTAGAGGTGTTAGTCTTTTGTCTAGGTGTTAACTTTTTCCGGACGCTCATGGAAACAATTTTCATAAGTTTCTTTCTCCAACGCATAAGGAAACATGCTAATTAATGATGATGATGAGAGAAGTATCTCTCGAAACGTAGCCAAACGTAAATAAATGTGATCCAAGCCACGATAAACCTTACGATAAACCTTATGATATGTGTAATGTTGTGTTTGGGCGAAATTACATTTTTTTTATAAAATCATAAAAAAAGGTTATCGAAAGTAAATTCCAAGTTCATCACAAAACTTTCTATGTGTAATGAAATTTATTTTTGAAATTTTATTTTAATGTAATGTAGTTTTAGTTTATTTTGAAGTTTAGTTATTTTTTTGGCAGCTGTAGATAGTTTTGGATCTGTAATTATTTTTATTTATGTATTTTTTATTTTTGAAAAGCTTTTTAGTAATTTGATCAGGGAGACTGATATATTTTTCGGTTTGTATGTTTATCCAGTTGTTTTTTTATTTCAATTAGCTAAAATTATATTGATCTTCCTTCTTTGAAATCAGAAATTGCGGATGTTTATTATAACGTTTACTATCGCTAGTCTGTAATATTTTCTCTGTATTGTATTATATTATATTTTTTAGTGACAATTTTTAGACTATGTACATTTTGAGTTGTATTTTTATGGTGTTTTTAATTTGATTCTTAATACCTTAAGTAATAAATCGACGCGAAATAACTAAAAATTCGGCCGACCGCGAAATTAAGCAGGATAAAGACTAAAAAAGGAAGGAAGAAAGGGCTTAACCGCAAAATTAAATCCACGCGAAATTTTATCCACTTAAAGTACTTAATATAATTATAATTATGATATATGATAGAGAACATGAGAACATTGATCACAGTTAAGAACAAAAGACATAATTCAGGACATGTTTAACTGCAGTTAACTGTAATTTTGAAAAGATGTGACGTTCCTAGGGATTTCGAGTACACTTTTATTATGTAAGCAACCAGGGCTCGGAACCAGAAAAATTAAGCAACTTTAGAGGCTGACTATTAAGACCAAAGCAACCATGTTGAAGCGACAAAAGCAACTTTTGAGGCTCGGTATTTCTAACTATAAACTTTCTCTTCTTTTACCAAAAATGTATTGTTGTTACTGTCATTCCTCTATTACAACATTCCTTACATTGTAAAATCCCTGAAATTAAGCAATTTTTGGGGATGAGCTTGAGTCAAGTTGCTTAAAAAAAGTTAAAATATATAAAGTATAGGTGTGAAGTATGCCTTTTGTATTAGTACACGAACTAAGAATGGATTTTATTGATTTTTTAAGAAACGTAGAAAGTTCATTGCTTGGAACGTTACATGTATTCAGGTAGAAAAGGATAGAATCCCAAACCTACCATCGCTATCTACGAAAATTTTGTTTCTTTGATCACGGTCGCATGCTCTTTTTATAAGAAACTGGTCTAACTAAACCATGAGGTTTGAAATAAATAAGAGAGCATCCACTAATGCAAACATTTTTAAAGTATAAAGCTTGGAAACCGCCGTTAAAACATGGTTAAAATAGCATAAAATCTTAATTTAAGCTGAATTTTGGTAATTGATAAATTATGTAGTGCCATTGTTTATTTTGGTTCTACGATATTATTGACCATTTGTATCAAGGAATAAACACATTTTAAAATTCATTCGAAAAATTGGTAGACATAATTTGTCGACCAAAAATGACGAAATTTTTTAATTAGTCACCACCGATAAGGTATTTTTTTTATTAAACAACGAAGTGGTTTAAGGTTGAATCTCAAAATCTAAGCAACTCCTCGGTCTCCCCAAGCTAGTAAACTTTAATTTTACCCTTTATTAAAAAAAAAAACAACGAAAAAACGTTTGATGATACCTTGTATACTTTACTAAATCCAATTGAAATCTTTCATTTTGCTGATACTTCGCTTCCTATTTTCAACCTGGCTGTACTGAAAAATTGAAATCCTTATTAAAAAAAAGTGCAAGTAAATAATAATTAAGTGACGATCTTAGGTAGAGAAAAGGTTTTATATACACGTATTATAAAAAAACTAGACTGAACTTAATGAGTCATTCATTCTTATATACCCAGCATTAATTCACATAATTCTTAACAAGATATTTCTATGTTTAAAAACTAACAAATTACAAAAACTAACAAATTACAAAAACCAACAAATTACAAAAACCAACAAATAACAAAATTCCAGTATAATACTCTAAAATTTCAAATCTTTCTAATGGGCAAAATAAATGCATTTGTATACACCGAAATTTCTATCGTGTAGCGTTCTTGGTTTGCAATATAATATTTACATCTCTCCAGTTGCATCTCCAAAGATCCTGTTCAGTAAGGGAAGACGTTTTTGATGGAAATTATTTTAAGTTTTATCTATCTATCTACCAATAACATATATTCCATGTAAAAAGTTGTAAAAAATTTCTTTCCAGAAACACATAAAGAACACATTTTTCAATAATTGAACTTTGTCATTTTTACGAATCGAAAGCCACGCTAGTCAAGTCTTCCCTACTAAAGTAAAATTTGAGTAACAACTTTTTGCTAATAAATAGCATTGATTGATAACCATCGTTTGCAAAGTTATATTAAAGCATAACCACAAAAATCTCGTCCCAAGGACAAGGTTATCATGTTTTAGTTTCCACACCGCGTGTTGTCGAATAACCATCTGCTTCATCGAATCCAAATCAACCAAGCAAGTTCATGAGAAAGGTTTTTCTACAAACTTTCATCACAGAAACGCCAATTTGCATAATAACAATACTGCTCTCCATCTCCTTGTCATTTTTAGTTCCTTTCCCTATTTATTCTAGCCATTCCTTCATGTAAACGCACGTTTGAGGAGAGACTGCACCTCCCGGGTAGCAATTCTTCACCACCTGAAATTAGGTAAGCATAAGATCACTAAAAACCTCTTAACCCAAATGAAAGTCTTAGATTCAGAAAAAAATTGGTTCCCAGCTTCTGGAATAGCCTCGATCTTGTGATATCGGCCCTTAAAATCGAGCAGACCGAATTTATAGTTGCACATGATAATATAAGTTGTTCTTTTCGCTTTTACTTTAGATAAATATTCTACAGTCCAGTTTTTTAACAATTTAAAACCTATCGAATTAAATTCACTATTTTGTTTCTTCTCAAATTAACGCCCAATGTAAATCAAAAGTTCAATATGTGTCGATGCTCTATTAATATGCTAATTTTTGACACCAGGAAGAATTAAAAATGTAATGTAGCCCCTTATAATTAAGCCATGAATTCCAATTTTAACAGCATATTCAAAGAAATTAAACTTACCGGACACACACCACACGGAACTCTCATGAGTCCGGGTACCGGTATTACCGGCTTAACTGCCCGGTACAGTTTCTTTTGTACGGCGTTTCCGGTCAAATCGTGTGTTGCTGAAATGTTGGTTACCGATGAGGAGTCCGTAATAATGATCATTTCCGCTTTCCCATCAAAAATAAGAGTGTTGAGGATCGTCTCGATGTCCTGGACGCTTAACGAAACCTGAAAGAGTAGAGAGAACAGAAAGAGACCGTCAGCAAAAAGAAGTACATTAAAACCTATATATATATAAATCCAGGTTCAGCATTATGGAAAAGGTCGCAGAGGGAGACTTCTAGACAATGGGAATAATACAATACTAAATCTCGCTATTAAATCTTTTGTTGTTCCCATTGAATAAATTTCGCTCGCTACGACATTTTCCGCCTAGTTGAACAATCATCTAAATCGAACGTTCTTAGGCCCCTTTAGAATGAGTTCGTAGCAAAATTCGAAATGACATACTGTCAATTGACCACTATAGATTCATACACAATTGACTAAATTTTTTAGAAAGGGTGGTTCACATAAAATATTGTTGAAAACAAAAGAAACTAATTTCAAAATGGTAGGCAAAGTAATCGAGTCGAACATCGGACATCCTGGCTAGTATTCTTTTAAGCATATTTGCTATATCCTCTTGCATGGCTACGTTATCTTTTCTTCGAAACTCTGTTTTAGTACTGACCTTACTAATTCCAAGCTCAGCGATGAATTTCCAAACTTCATGTGAAGAAGCATAAGAACGATTCCGTTTCAATAGTGGGTCAACTTTCATTTCTTGTGCTTGTGCTGCCTGCAAAAAAAAATTTAATATCTATTTATTTATTTATCCAAATACTTAACGCGGATTATTTTTTGTTACTTGCGTAGATTCAAGTCAATTACTTTAGGATATTCCATTATCAGCAAAAACAAATCCAATTTTTCCAAAACACAAAAATTAGTCTGCAACAAAATTCCAAAATAAAATAAAAGTGTTTTATTCGAATTAATTGGTATATAAAATTTATATAAAAATTTTAATACTCGTGAAAATTAATCTAATTATCTTAAGGTTTCATATGAACTTTAAGGTTATTTGGACATATTCTTTTAGAGAGACACTACAAATTCTTTACAAATAAATATATCTAAAATCAAAAGAGATATAAGGAGCAATCGAAAAAATCGTTGTTCGGAAAACTTGGATCGTAATAGCTAATCAGATTAAATAAAATATACCTTTTGCTGTAGAAATTTGAAGCATTGCTGATTTAAAATATCCACAAACTCTGCTTCAAAATCTTGATCACTGTACCAAGCACCTCCTGTCACTGACGCGTCCGGCTCCAAGTTATATAACATATACACTTTACGTTTGCCAGCCTTGAAAAATAAAAAGATTCATGGTTAAAAGGCAGGGAAAATTGGGACAAATTACAAAATTTAATATACATTTTTGCAAAAATACAAGTTTTGAAAATTGCACAAAATTCAAATTACTTCAATTCAATTAAAATTCACATAATTCAAGTTTCCTTCCTGATAAAAATTTTTTTTTTCTTTAAGTATATATATTTTATTCAATATAAATTGTTTCCATTGTTTATTTTTTTATTTTTGTTGGAAAAAGTACTTGGATAGAAAATATACACACTGAAACAGAGTTGACAGCTTTTATTAGTTTCTTGCTTTCCAAATTTTTCAGCACTTTATTCACTGCAGTCATGAGGAGATTTGACTTATTTCTGATGTCCCGAATCCATATTCCTGAAACAAGGGAAACAAAAGAAAACAATCATGTTGCTCATTAAACACTATACAATATAGGGAATTTAACACATTTTATAGAAAACTTGTGCAAGACAATTGTGTCCTTACCTTTATTTTCTGCATTTTCAATGATTTGATAAATCAACTTTTCTTCAACATCAAAACCTCTAGTTTTGCTAAAATGAAAAACAAGCTTTTAGGAAATAGAAAATCATATAACATGCTATCGGTAAGGGAAAATTGAATCTTTTATTTGTTAAGTTTACGAGCTCTATTGATAGGTCTATTTTTTTCAGAATAAAGAAGAGTAATATTCCATTTGGTTTTAAATGTTTTAAGCAAAATCTAGTTAGCAAAATTTAGTTGGTTATATATATATATCATGTTTCTATTCTGTAAAAAGAGATATTGTTGCCCTTTTTAACAGAAATTTGCAGACACTTTGCTAAAAATAAAATTGTTTTAAATTACAAGATTGTATCAATATTCTAGAAATTCCCAACTTTGAAAGATAATAAAGGCACGGAGAAGAAATAATTTTTCAACAATACTAACCTTGAAGATTGGCTATCTTTGAACCTGTAAATCAATTTTGATCCACTTTTCAAAAGCTCAATTTGACCCTAAAACGGTAATACAAAGTTACTCTCAAGAACTGAATAATCATAAAAGTATCTTTTTTAAAAATGAATTGACCAAGGTTGACTACAGTATATAACATGCATAATTGCTAATCACAGAAGATATATAAAGAATGGATATAAGACATTTATTGATGTCTAAAGGCCAACTTCTAAGAATAAGTGCCAGGCATTTCTTTTTTTATTTCATTTATTTTCATACTTCTGTTGGTTATTCGTTGCACATGATTATTGATTCAAGTCTACCCTGAAATTCAATTTACAATTTGTTGGTTCTTTAATTCACAAAAAGATGTGCAAATTAATCTGCTATGTATGCTATGTTTAATAACGGAGGACAGTTTTAATATGTCTTCTATTTATCATTGGCGTTGTCGACAACTGTCACTTTTACTAACAGATTAGAACTTTAAAATGGTTCTGGTTAAGAAAACCAAGGTAAAAAAAAGAAAATGACTTAAATCACATAATGTAACGATATCTCATATGTAACGATAATGAACATTTATGTTTAATGTTGCTTAAATACATAGATAGGCAGACATAGCTCATGAATTTTATCAATTATCTAAGTAAATCAAACAAGTTTAATTCTTTCTCTTTCTTCTTTTTTGGTATCAATATTCTTCAGTTTTTTAAGTTAGCTCAAACTTACAGTGGAAAGTAGTCGATTAACTCCTTTAACTCTTTGTTGAGGTGTTATATTTGGAAGATTTTCTTGGATAATTGCATCTGTAATCCCTTTTGGATTTTCTTTGCATAGTTCAAGAACTTTGGCTTCAAAATCAACAAACTCAACAGGTTCTTGCTTCACTACAACACTCGCCATGATGTTACTCGTTAAAGATAATTCGGAATGAGACCAGATGCATCGCGATGCAATTTTCCCTCTAACTCGAGCTATATAACCTTCTCGCGGGCGACAGGCTTTTCATTATGACTTATACTCATTTAAGTCAACCATGTTAATCTGCATGAAATTATTTTTGTTTCCCGATTCTCCTTAAAAATTAGCCCGAACTTTTCGCTGTCGTCACCGTGATTGTTTACTATCGTCTCGATTATGCGACAATATTTATTAGAGTTTTGTATTATGTGGAGAAGAAAAACGAGATAAATAGAATTTTTTGCGGTAAACTTATTCAACCAAATCCTAAGCAGGAAGTTGCCTGAGCAAAGTGTGCAAAATGGAACAAATCACAGCAACAATATAATTATATTAAATAAAAGAATATATCTCAAGATAATGGAGATAAATGTTGCAAAGATTATTCCCTTACCAATATCAAAATCTTCGTTTGTCCCTTATAATTCTGCTAATAATTTCTTAGCATTTTCCACATCTTTTGCACATGGAGTACAAATTCACAAAATCGAAGAAGATGGAAATAAAAATGAGGAAACAGTGTTACAGGTAAAATACATTACAATTATTATCTTAGTTTGTAAATTTTATATAGATGAATAAGGAAATGATAAACATTGATACCAGTTTGGACTTGATGGTATACTTTGACAAGATCTTGAGTGTGCCTCTACCACCAATTTTCAAGTGTCAAGTATAAAAATATCTTTCAAAAGGGCGCCCTTGAATTTTACATATTCAAGTCAAGTGCCTATTTTGCCTGTGTCTTTTCTGATTTACATAAAAAAGCTGAAAATTTGATTTAAATGATTTAATGGGAAATTCCTCTCTCTTGAAAATGCTGTTTGAAATCATGTATGCACATGACCATGACATAGGTGTAGACTATAAGTTATTTAATACCTATTGTAAAATAGTTGAATTCACTTTACAAATAACAGGATTAGATATTGCCTCAAAAAGATATCCCATATAAAAAATGTATTATAGCTAGCATTTTTAGCTAGCCAGTTCTTTTCTTAATTATTTTAAGGATAAATTCAAACTAAATGGTGTCCATCAAACTGGAGTTCAATATATCTGTTTTGGTAATCAGAATTGGCCATTGTTACTTGCAACAGCTTGTTCAGATGAAGTAAATATTTGGGATTTCTCAAATCAAAGTAAGTTGAACTGTATTATTTCCAGTTTGTGTTTGGTGGCAGACTTTAACAAAATCTTGGTTGCAACAGATACATTTTCAAGTGTATGTGTAGCCAAAAAATATCAGGTGCATAAAATCTGATCAAGTGCACAACAAAATTCTAGGTTCAACAAAATTTCACAAGTCAACTAAATTTTCTAGAAAATAATAAAATCCATTCAAATCTAATAGTTAAAAAAATCTCAAATTCTTACACTTCATATCTCACTTTCTTATTCTCTATTCAAAACATTTTATCAACTTATTTACTTTTGACTTATTCACAATGAAGTGGAAATTTTAATTTTTCTGACAGCTTGATTGTGCGGCACTTTGAAAATATTTGCTTCTTATTTAGGAAATTAATCATGTGTTTATTTTGAGTGTATGCTCAAAAAAGATAGCGCACCTTTTTAAGCAGGAAATAACATGGATGTTAATAATAACTAAAAATAAACACAATAACAGGAAATGACTTGGGATGACCAAGTGAAGTTAACATTGGTTTTGAATGATTTAGATATTCAGTGTTTGGGGTTCACCAACATTAAATCTTGTTAGCCCAAATATGAAATCTTCCCTTCATACAAGTCACTAAATCGTGTGCGAAATGGCTGTATTCACACAGTCTAAACTGGTAAAGTAAGCCCAAAGTGTGACTTCAAATTATGTTATCGTCAAATTATTATGTCGGATACACAGCTCAATTTTAGCAAAATTACCTCAGGTTCATTGTTGACACAAAATCCAAACTTTATATTTCTATTCTTTCTATTCTCTTATATTTTATGGTTACTATAAGTATCCAGATGACAGTAATTTTTGTTTTTTATCTTTAGAATTAGGATGTCCTGAACATGTCACAATTGCACAAAGCTTAGGATATGTTTCTGGCTTATGTTTTTCGAGTGATGATACAAAACTTGCACTTTGTATTTCGAGTGAAATTTGGGTTATAAACACTCAGGTATAACCATTTTGTATTTATATATATTGTATACATTTCATTTTTATTCATAAGAAATACTTTTTGTCATCAATAATAAGGTGCTTTGCAAAGGTACACAAAAACTACTAACATCCTAGCTAAGAGAATATTTAAAGTAATTGTTTACTAATTCATTGTTTACTTGGGTTTTTCTGATAATAAGTTTCTGATAGTAAGATATAATAACTTTTGCTTTTATTTTCTAGACATCAGAATTGGTTGTTCAATTCATGGAAAATCAAAGCTTTTGTATCTTTGTATCATTTTGCATGACTTTGGAAAATTTGCTGATAACACTATCAGAAGATAAGACTTATGCTGTGAGTACGAAACTTTGTATTTGCGTTAATTTCCATTTTATTAACCCACTTTTTTAAATAAATAATTTTACAAACAAGTTCAATTGTTAAATAGTTTCATTCCGTATTTCCTTCATTCAGAGTGACTATGGGGACTGGAAAAGCTGGAAAACCAGTAGAATTTTCAGATATGGAGGCTGGAAAAGTCAGAATTTCTAATCTCATAAATATCAAAAACATTTTAAACTAGATTAATATTAACTACAAGACATAATTATAAAGGTTGCATGTAATTCCAGTTGAATAGTATCAATAATCCTTTTTTTTTAGTTAGAGAATATAAATGAGTAAAAAACAATATGCATATCTTACTACCAATTTGCTTTAAGGTCAGAAATGTTCGCTAGAAGAAAGTTTAACGGTTTTGTGCTTTTTTTTGGCCCTTTATTTTTCCGCAAAATTTTTCAAAAGCTTTTTTACCACGAAGAGAAATTGTTTTAATTTTTTTTTTTGAAGTTTTATTATAACCAATTAAAAATTGAATGAATTTTGATAGATTCAGTACACATTCTTTCTTTTTGAAGTATAAAGTGCAAAAGGTGAAAATTTTGCAATTGTGCTGATCCACCAAACTTTCTTCTAGTAAAAGTTTCTAACCTTAAGTAATTCTCGACATAAAAAGACTCACTTGTTTTTGTATTGTAAAAGATAAGATTAAAAAACAAAAAAATTGCCTTTAAAGATCTAAACAAGCAAAACCTCTTGTAATTGTAAGCACTATAAAAAGCTGCTACAAGTGCTGACATTTCAATGTAAATTTCATGAAAAAAATATGAAATATATCCAAAGTTATTACAAGGATTGTAGGTAAAACGAACGAACTTTAATTATTAAAAAAAAGTTTTACTTATTTCCTTCTCATTATTACAGTGTTCCAATTTTTTTAACGACTGGAATAAAATCAACTAAATTTTGCCTAATCTTCTATACAATAGATTCTTTCTTGCTGTCGTATTTTTTTAACACAAAATTTTTTGCTGTCAGAGATTTATATATTGTTATTATGTGAAATCCTACGAAAGATGACTGAGACAAAGAGAGGTAGAAAAAATTTTTAGAGGGCTGAAAAACAATTACAATTTCAAATCCAAGGTTGGAATAACATGTCTTTTTCACTCTGAAATGGCTGGTAAAAGGTCTGATTGTTACCCAAAAGGCTGGAATTCTTTCTTCTGGAAGGCCGATTCATTCTATTTTTCTTATTGAATTAAGATGTAATAGTCTTTAAATTGTAATTTTAACTAAATTGAATTTACTTGAAAACAACATTTTTATTTCTATTATTTTCTATTGTTTATTTCAGATTTGGGATGTTGAAGAGAAGGAACAGCTTTACCAATCAACTATTATTTCATGTAAGTTGAGCCTTGTTGTCTGTATTTCATGTTTCCTTTTATTTTATCTAGATGATAAAATAAGCCCCACTTACCAATGAGCTTTCTTGAACCCTCAATAAGTCCTTCAAAATTTTCTCAAATACTACCAAATCACAATTTAAATGGTATTTTAATTTCTTCACATTAGTTACACTTGTATTCCAATTCAAAATTGTTGAGTAAATTATTTTCAAAAACACCATATTTATTATTAACTTTTGCCATATTTTCCATTTCTGATTTTCCATTCTAATATTTTTTTATAGAAAATTGGCATTAATCCCCTTCCCTTTTTTAAGACGATAAATTTGCTGTTAGATTAAAGTTTTGAGTAATATTAGATACTTTACATTTTTCTATTTTCATTGCAGCTTTTCCTTTTCTTTCCCTGTCGATACATCCAATGGAAAGTTACTTTGTAACTGGGTCATCTGACGGAATGGTACGACTTTTTTCTCTTTTCTTTTTGGTATCTAGAGATTTAACGGTTTTGTTTTGTTTATTTGGCATTTTTCTAGATACGTGCTCACAAGTAGTGTGATATAGTTACATTATGATTTTGTTACTTGAATTTTCGTTTTTAGGTTCGTGTTTTTGATATGACATTACACAACAGTCTCCATGAAGTAAACATTTCCCAAGTTTTCGCAAAAGGTAAAACAAAAAAATTTTAGTTAAACCATCTTCTTTAGAAAAAAAATGAAACCTTGAAAAAGTGAAATTTGCATGGCTCTCGTTCAACAATACGGTTCTGATCGTCAAACTTTTTATTAGTAAAATGTTACAGCCGCCAGAAGTAGACGTATTCCAAAAAGAGTATTTCAGAATCCAAATGTTCTACATGCAAGTTTTCAAAAAATTTATATTTGCAAAGAAAGCCAACTTTATTTTCGCAACAATGAAACAAGAACTCTCAGTGGTGTTTATATTCTTTGATCATACAACAGCGTTGCGTATACCAAAATCATCAAAAGATTAAAACTAAATTAGAACTAAAAAAGGTCTTTTCCTTTGCTCATTTTTAGAATTGGAAAATATTACAGAAACCCCGGTAGTATCTTTGAAATATTGGAAGCGAGAGAGTTCATTTGCTCAGTCGTAAGTTTTATATAGTTAAGGAGAGAAGTATAAGGGACCTTCCATATTTTAAGGTCCAAAACAGCGAAACCGTTTCGAATTGCTGAGAACAAAAGGAAAAGTGCATCATTATTCCACGTAAAAAAAAGGATGTAAATCAATAGTTTAATGTTTTATTAAATCAAAAATTATTAATTTGCTGGGATGAGTGTTCGTTTTTGACTGATGATTGTCAAAATGACAGAAAACTTTATGATGTGGATATTTACTGGAGAAAA
>JAUEKX010409088.1:0-17583 GCA_031834005.1 Dendronotus venustus
TCACTTCTTTTTCCAGTTGCATTTTCTTCGATCTTTAATATAATAATATAATAGGGGATTTATTAAGTTTAAAAATATGAAAATGATTTGTCAATTACGTCTTTTTAAACCAAATCATACATAAAGTCTTGCGGCAGTAAATCTTCAACATTCATGAATTATTGATGGTTGTCAAATGTAACCATAAATTATCGCTTCTACTTCATCTCAACCTCAACATGAATGATGGCTCTTTGATTGAATATGTGAAAAAATTAATTCTTTATGCATACTAATACTACAAATGCTACATATAATATTCTATATATATATCTACAGAGATATTACTAAGATATACTCCACCCTAAAAAGATACCAATTAAAATAAGAATCTGAATCTGAGAGTTGGTCTCGTATGTATAATTTTAGTACGTAGTTAGAATTCACCAAAATTTATATATATAGCTACGCAAATAGTTTGCAATCTGCAAGAATTTATTTTTAAATCCATTTTCCTTTGCAAATTAGATCTTAATGAAATCAAAATCATAATTTAATAAAATTTAATTAGGGAACACTCTCTCAGAAGAAAAAACTATGTGATAACGAAACCTACAGTGTGATAAATATTTTGATTACAGATGAAATGTATTGGCTTATATTATTTTAGCCTATCGCAAAAATGTTTTGAAAATTGTGATATTATTACTCATATTACTTATTACTCATATTACTTATTACTTATATTATTGTGATGTTATTTTTTTGTTTCAGCAAACATCGTTGTCCGCATTATATGCCCCAACCGGTTACATCAAAACCCAAGGGACCATGTCAATATACCGAATACCAAACCATGTACCAGAAAAACGCCGGCGTAGCCCGAGATCCGGTCAAAAAACCAAACGATCAGTTGAGAAATGAGGGAGATGTAGATTACTATACAACACATAAGGATAAATTTCCTGCTCACGAAATTCAGCGGAGGAAGGAGGCACATGCCCCGGAACAATACGTCCGGAACCCAGCACCAATGGATCTCTCAACTGAATATGGAACGAAATACCAGGAAGGCAAAGGTGAACATTTCCCATTACCAGATTATTATAAACAAAAATCTCAACCATTTGGAGATGGAAAAGAAAGGTTTGGAAAGTCGGTCACTCACGGTGATTATAAGGAAAAGCAGATTTTGGAAAAACCAGCTGTCCTCAAATTGCAAGATAATGTTGTTCTGCCGGATGATCCTTTTGACCATCAAACAACACATCAATCAGATTTCACACGAGTTCAACAAGCCAAAGAAAAAATACAACGAAGAGCTGACCAACTTAACAATAAAGGTTTTTGTCAACCAAAAATATCTCTTTCAATTATGTTCTTATTAAATAACTACAGTATACGCTCTCCTCAATAAACCCTGTAACAATTTCTTTGCTCTCTTATTCGTAGTTTTTCTTCTTCCCTGTGAGATTTACTGTAGCATTCACTGTGAGATTCACTGTAGTATTCACTGTGAGATTCACTATAGTATTCGAGAGTACGTTTAATTAAACTTTATCTATACATTTCATTGAAAAAGTAAAAACAAGTATTTCCTATGTAATAAATTATAATGCCAGATAAACATATTGGTTGGGTGAAAAAAAAAAGAGGTGGAAGTATTTCTTCGGGGAAAAAAGTTCATTAAATTCCACATTTTAAATTTTTTTTTTTTTTAATTTTACGATTTTTAGGTCCTGGAACATATAACACAACTAACAAAGAGCACTTTGTACAACACAGCAACCAAAGGCGTTTCCAAAAACCACCAGCCGCTGTTTACCACCCCAATGGTCGCCCTTTCGAAGGAAAATCTCTCACGCAAACCGATTATCATCCACACTCACTTGGTGACAAATCTGAAATGATCAAGCACGATAATAATCTGTTCACTTCTGACCAGCCTTTGGACCAGGAAACAACCAACAACAGCACCTATAAAAGTTGGGAATTACAGAAACGACAACTGATGAATGACCAGCCCGTGTATCGGCCACCTCCTGGAAAAATCGACTTCAACAAGACTTCAGACGACTACAAAAAACACGGCAGCATGGCTAACATCACCAAACGACCACAAGATAATATGGATTGGTTGGACGGGAAATTTGACGGTGTGACGTCATACAATGATAAATACATCAAACATGGCCAAGTGCGTGATAAACTTGTAACGCGCGAACGTGATTATTATTCATCTGGCGTTCCATTTGAAGGTGTGACTGAGAGTAAGGATCAGTATAAGCGTTTGAATGTTGCGCCTTCAAAACCCATGCAACGCGATAACCAACTAATCGATAAAAGCGTACCGTTTGTTTTTGATACCTCATATGACGCTCACTTCGCCGAAAAGAAACTTCCCGAATGCCCATCGAAAGCGCTCCTTGCGAACAACTTTTCTGGATATAAAGTTAAAGATGATTTCGTTGGCGGACATCGCTATTTGATACCAGATTCTGGACGTATTGGTTCACCAAATGCACCTCTCCCACCTATTGGCCAGCAACAACAACCATCACAACAAAGTAATCAAAGATATGTGACCGTCCAATAAACTAATAAACAATACGAAGAAAATTATCGTCAACTCGTCCATTTTTGAACGTCTTTCTTTATCAACGAGAGAAGAAATACGCCAAAGGAAATAACGCTCGTTCGAACGAAGTATGAAAGATTCGGAAGGAAGAACAACATAACATTAACAAAGCACACGCAATTTGTTTTCGATTTTTATTTAAGATATTTATGGCTTTTTGTTAGTGTTTTATTTATTAATTTTTTTGTATATAGAATTAGTTTTTGAGAATTTCTCGAATTTTTTTTACCCCATTTCTACCAGCATTTTTTGTTTTTTTGATACATTTTTTGAGTCAAAAAAAGATCATACTTCATCAATGAAATTGCCAAACATTTTCGTGAGAATAATTTTTGTTCCAAGAACTTTGTACATTCACATACATTTTAAGATGTAATTATTATTAATATTTATTATTACAAGTAATATAAACTTAACACAATCTATAGTTTTGTTCCTTAGTTCTTTGCTGCTTTAAACATAAAATTGGTTGTATTTAGACCGAAATTTGACAGTTTTTTTTTTCTTTTGTAATTAATCTAGTATACAAAAAATAAGGAAAAGAAAAGTGTAGAAAAAAATATTAAACTAATGATAATGTACAGGCGGTAGAAGGTAATTTTATATAAAATAACAAAAAAACAACAAAAGAATTATATATATATATACTTATTCAAACAAAATGAACAAAACATGATTAAATTTAAAGATTGGGTGCTGTTATTATAGGGAGGTTAAGCAAAAGCAAATCTAGACCGTGTTGCATAGACGATCATTTTTGACACAGTAACAGGCTCATTTAGATTCCTTTAACGTTATAGTATTCAATATCGTAAGACCTAATATTTGCAGTTGATTAGCTTCCCTGATTTGTCATATGAATACTTATACCATTATTCTGGTACATGGTTTCAAATTATTGTTTTCCTTTTGGTATACCAAAACAAAGCGACATGTGTATTGCATTTAATATAATTATTCTTCATTTAATCTATTGTTTTAATTATATTTTCGTCTAAACAAACCCTTGTATTACGAAATTTGGATTGCCAGTCTTCTTTCCCATACATGTCACAAATCTTGGAAGCTCCATTTGTGTTAGCGGTTTTTGTGTCATATTTAGCTTATCATTATAAGACATGAAAAGTACAAAATATAGTTATGATGGCTTGTTGGTGAATGGTGTTTTGGAGTGTATACAAGGTTTCAAGTATTTAGTTTGGTAAGTTTGGGTTGTAGTCTTCTGGAGTCTCGTCTATAAAGAAATTAAATCAAACTCATAATTACTTAAAATTACTTAAGACCATATATTTGAAGTTGTCTGAAGTAAATCAATCTCGCTTTCACCTTAAAAACTTTGTTGGAAATCTAACTTAAAACTATCAAACATCACATCAGGTGTTTTAATTTGTTCAATGTGCAAAATTTTAATAAAATTTAATTCACCTTTACAAAGGATTCTATGTGGATTAATAAATTTTCCAAACCAAGGATAATGGATCGACCGAATTGTGTCAAGATTTGAGGAATATAAATTGACCTCAATACAAAAAAATCTCGTAAAAAGATCTTTCTCAACAATTTTGTGTAAATACTAACTAAAATTAATTGAGTTTTCTTATTAAAATTTCAAAAAAAAGGAACTTCTATAACTCACCATTGCATTGATATTTAAGATCGGAGAAAACAATTTCTTTCTGTGAGAAAGCTAACACACCAAGTTTTCCACCTTTGAGTTCATGATCAAGAATGTACCCAGAATCACTCTTTAACTCAGAACCATCCATAATCTTGATTCTTTAATGAACGAAAAAAATATATATATTTATATACGAGCCATGCAAGCAATAATAATAAAACAAATTTGATCACTGCTTTAATTTATTGACTGTAATAACAAATGAATAATGATGGTTTTAGAATTAGAGAAAATCTTTTTCATATGCTATAAAGAACTAGTCATTTCTTATAAATATTTCTATTTTGGAATGATATTTTCAAATTTAGTATGCTAGTAAGAGCTATAATACTAACAAAAAATGGATTTTTCGCCAATGGTTCTTTTCAAGATCAAGTGGTAATATATACATTTGCCGGGAGACGCCAGCTTCGCGCTCACCTGCGATCTTTTCTCGTGACAAAATTCCCAATTCTTAGAGCTGTTAAAGGTCAATCACCATTAGATAGAAAATGTCACAGCGGGCGATATTTAAACAATGGGAACAATAGAATAAGAGATCTCGCCTTCAATTCTCTCCATTGCTTAAAAATCCTCCACCGATGGCCTTAATAATGGAAATAAAAAAAGCGTTTGAAATACAATTTATCTGGTGAATACCTGATGATTCCAGAGGAAGGTCTATGCGTAAGATGCCATCTGTATGAGCGTTTTGGAACCCATCCTTTCTTTAAGGGGTCTGACCAAACAATGCGGGTCTAAAGATTAATTATATAAAGTACTCGTTTTAGACTCTCTCACAGAGTGCTGCATCAAATGATCTGAAGGAAAGTTTTATTAGTGGAAAAACTAAAAATATAATAAACTTACTTGCGATGGAATACTCTTGGAATCCCACAATGCATTTCTCATGTATTCACCAGGGCCAGTTTTTGAGCTGACAGCCTGAATTTAAATAATAAAGGGAATAATATTATTATTGTTGATAGGTTGATATTTGGAGGCTATCATATGTTACGATAATTTGGCGTGTGTAAAGCAGAAATGACGTCACAACTAAAATTAAGTCATTGTTGTGTATTTTTTTATTGATTTACTGATATATTGGAGGCATAATCTAACGTTTAAGACGTGTTTGAATCCAGGGATCGTACCTCTTATTAAATACTAAATAGCAAATAATTTGGACCCCCTGATATTTGGAACTATGACATCAAAACTTTAAATTTGTAATATTTCATGAACGGGAAATGGATGCTATAAGGATGTCGACTCCTCATAACACGGGGAATAAGATGCAGAATCTTAAAATCATATTTTTAAAATAATAATTGCAATTAGAAGTCATTGCAGTGCTTTATTATTTAATTGATTGAACTATTGAGTTCCAGAAGACATTTCGGACATTTTAAAGGCCGTTTTTGAGTTTGACAGTCTTACATACACGAGTTCTGGGATCAATGACTTAATCAAAAGCAACAACCTATTATCTATTAAAAAGAAGTGAGTGTGTATGGCCATAATTATTACACGAGCTCAGGCTTTAGCCCGGTGAGCGAGGCTAGTACATATATTAATTAAGTAAAGAATAAAAGGTCTCTCTGACTAAAGGAAAGTCTTCCTGATTTTATCACAGATTAAGGGCTTTTCTTTTCGAATGCCAAGCTGTCGTAATAAATTTTTCTTTGCTGTTTCAAAAGGGGAGACAAAGAATGTTTAATTAACCCGGTACGCTGCGTTTATATATTTATGTACTTATGAAACGAGGATGAAACTTTTATAATTCTATAAGGAATATGCACTTTACCTTGAGTTGGATACCAGGATGCCCAACGCTTTTGAATGGAGTTTCGTACCAGTATGTTTGTTTTTCTTTCTTCCACATCAAAGCATAAAAGTTCGATGAATCTTGGAAGGAGAAAACGAATCCGGCAAAATCATCATCTTTATCATCATGAATGTAGAATGTACCCGAGAAATCAACGCCGCCGAATTTAGTTTTTCCTGAAGTAATAATAATAAATATTTTAGATATTTGCAGCCTCCAAAATATTGAAAGTGTCGAATATAAGTAAGGGATAGAAATTCATATAGTTTAGAATAACGTTTTTATTACAAATGTTTACAAACTCACCAACTGCAATTCCAGGATCAGAATTTCTCCATTGTTTCATTTCAGCCCCCTGAATAAATAAAGGGAAAAAACCAATGAATTATAAAATGGAGTCTAATTGGAATACAGTATGAATAGTCCATAAATGCGGTTCATTCTCAAATTTTGTCATGTGATATGAATTATTGAACTGAAAAGAAGGGTTTTTACTTGAATTTTATTTTTTTTGGGGGAAAAAACTCAAAGCTCCTTACATCATTGAGCACTTCCCATTCAGGGTCAACTTGTGAAGAACCAATAGGATCCAACATAACGTGGAAATAATCTTTGAAATCGGTGAAAGAAATATCAGGGTTCTCAGGACACACATCTGAACTATCAACAGTTCCATCATTATCGAAATCTGGATCACATGCATCTCCTTTGCCATTACCTAGAAAAAAAACATTCCTCGTTTCTTCTTATTTACGCAAGCTTTGGATATCAATGATTTTTATAAGATCTTACCTGCTCCTCATATAAGACTCTAACCAATAAGAAATCTGCAATCCGCAATTTTTTATTTTTTGAAATTAAAAATCTCGTAAAAAAGCTATTGCTGGTTATCAAACTTATAATAGTTCAAAATATTAAAAATACAAATGTCACTTACCATTAGAATCTTTTTGGTCAGGATTGTAAACAATTCTACAATTATCTTTACCATCTTTAATTCCATCATTATCATCATCGTCATCACAAGCATCACCTAGAGAAATAAAAAAAGTTTCTTTTTAAAGAATTTCAAAGAATTAATTTTAGATTTCATACAGTAGGGTATTTTTGAAAAATTACGTCATCTCGGTTTATATTTCCCTATATAACTTTATTCTATACCAAACATTCGTCTAATTTCGCGAATTTATTCTTTGAAGAATAAATTTTTTTCCTAAACGTTTTTAAGATTTCACATCATACATATACTCGAAATAAAAAGCATTTATATTATAATACTGAAACCATTATTTTTAAAGGTGATATGTATGTTGCGAGAGTGAATACCTGTTTTATCACCATCAGCATCAGTTTGTGGAGCATTTGGAGTGTAGGGACAGTTATCTCTATCATCTTGAACACCATCTTTATCTCTGTAATATTAAAATATATGTAAAAAAACAATGCAGGTATATCATTAAACAACAACATTACAGATGGCCAAA
Organism: Dendronotus venustus; assembly: GCA_031834005.1. Taxonomy (NCBI): domain Eukaryota; kingdom Metazoa; phylum Mollusca; class Gastropoda; order Nudibranchia; family Dendronotidae; genus Dendronotus; species Dendronotus venustus. Next base: position 7,587 of record JAUEKX010409088.1, read on the forward strand.
ATACGTTTAAGAACATTTAATAGAACGTGCTATCATCTACTTACACATCGTTGTTAGAATCACACTCATCACCAATACCATCTTGATCAGAATCTTCTTGTCTTGGATTATACTTTCTGATACAGTTGTCACAAGCATCACCAACGCTATCACCATCACGATCCAGTTGATCTGGATTTTTCACTCTTGGACAGTTGTCGCTCTTATCACGGATAGCTATTTACAAGAACAAAAGAATAATTGTAATAATTCAAATTATGATAATCCAATGTTATCAATTTTTTCAAGCTCTGAGTTTTCATTTAATTCTCTTAATATTGTTTTTAGATGTGTATAATAAATAAACTTCGCGTCAGTTCTAACCAATCTAGAAGACGAAAAGGATTCAAATCGGTCTATCAGTCTTAAAGATGGGAAGACGCCTCCTTAGACACCAAAATATCAAGCTCCTCCACTTTAAAAATCATCTCACTGGGCTGCTTGAAAAGAAATTTGGAAAATAGTAAGATAAATAAAATTAAGATTAACGAATTCAACTTACAATCACCATCACTGTCTTTACTGCATGCATCACCAGTTCCATCTCCATCACTATCAATCTGTGCGTAATTCTTTACACTAGCACAATTATCGCATGCATCGCCTCTTCGGTCAGCATCAGAATCTGTTTGATCAGCATTAGCTACGAAAGGACAGTTGTCATCGTCGTCGAGGATGCCATCGTTATCATCATCATCGTCGCAAGCATCACCTGTTTGTTTGATTCAAAAATCAATAAATCAATTAACCTTAAACATAATTTTTGGGAAAATGAAACCGGCAGCATGCGATTTTTAGCCATTTATACGCAATGGTATAAATCATAAAACAATTCTTGTTTATAAAAAAGCGCAAAAATTATAAATAGTCGAGTTAAAGAATTTGATAAAAGAAATAGGAAATACTTTACCTTTTCCATCAACGTCAGCATCTTCTTGACCGGAGTTCGGGAAGTTAACACAATTGTCCTTTAATAAAAAATCAATCAAATATTAACTAATTATTGAAAATGAGGCAAAAAATATTGTCGTTGTATATATATATACATGTCCACGGAAATGTCCACAAAATCGCTAAAATAAATTATTATCCAGACGGATGGATGCCATTTACATTATAAATAACAATTACTCGTATGCTATCTGATGTATACCTAGTCAAAAAACCAGGAAAAGACTTATTAAGTTATTGAATGTCTTACTAAACTCTCACTCGCAACAGGTAAATAAATATAAAAGATTTGGAGAAAAATTGAATTGGAACTATTATTTAAAATAATCAAGAACATGCATATACCTTCTTGCATTCTTTTCCAGAACATTGGAGGTTCTCATCTGGAATACCATCTTTATCTGAATCTTTAGCACATAATTCGCCATTACCTACATACCCTGATTTGCACTGAAATGAATTAAACGAATCAGGAATATAATCAGATAGCACAGCAATACTTACTAAATTGCTTTGCTTTAAGTGTTCCGTTAAAAACATTAAAGAAAGAACAAATCCAGGACACGTGGTGAACTTGACGTTCTTTGGATATTGCGCAGACGTTGGTTTTTCTAACGTTATGCGCTGATGAGAAATATCTGTTTTGGAATGTTCTGTACTAAGGAAATATTACTCAATATTTACCTACAAACTATAGTAAAAATGTCTTTACACAACTTGACCAAAATTTAATAAACTTTATGAAAATACTATTATGGCTTACATTGCACTTATAACCTTTCACAAGCTCTATACAATTTGCATCAGGTGAACATTTATCATAAGAACAATCAGTTTTGTTGGAAATCGTGCCAGGTTTTTCAGGGTCGACTGGTTCACCGATCTTACATTTCGAACATTGTTTAATCCAATTTCTAATCCAGCGGATCTCGTTTACCTAAAAATAAAAAATTCCAAAGTGAAATGCCATAAATTTAAATGTCTCGCACGTAGATCATGTTTTCCGAATATTCATTCTATTGCGTTCATTTTGTTAGTTTCGCGTTTTCTGTTTCAGTAAAAGGTTTCCTTTGCGTGCCCACCTCCTTCCTATATTTTAAATTTCACGAAAAAAAGAGATTTTTGATTGCAAGTTTTTTTAGGTTTTTTTAGTTTGAATAACACAACAGCAGAAATAACGCATTATGTCACGAATCAGTTTTAGTTCGTATGAACGAGTAAGTTTACTTGATCAATAAGAAGTTTCTTAAACAATTTTCCTAAATTCTTTACTAATACTCTACGTAGAGTATAGCATAGTTACCCTTCTCTAAATATTGGTATGTCAATAAGAATTTCATTTACACAAACTGCATTGGTTTACACTAGTTAGGTTTATTGCGAGTAAATTTCTTACCAAGCTGGCACACGACGTTAGAACGACGTCATTTGGATGTTGTTCTGACGTCATGTGCCGGCTTGGTACGAAAAAATGTTTTACAAGTTACCTGTGCGGCCATTTGGAATTGCATGTTTTTGACAGCAGTTTGAATATCAGCAATTTCTGGGTTCTTTGTTACATAATTATTGGATCCTGGATCCTGGTGCGCTCTCAAACCTATAAAAACAATTGCGTAAAAAGTGAATGAAATGCATGTATGTATGTTTTTTAGATATGTTGAGTTTCTATTTTGAATTGAAATATATACAATTGTTTAACTGTTGGCTAGTCCCCTGAAAACTGATATAGTTATACTAAACCGCTGTCGCAAGCCAGGACAAATTTATTTATTTATTTATTTATTCATGAATTTTTACCCAGGATAGTATCTTCAGTACTAATCAGACTGCTATCAATGAGAGTCCTGCCTTCGTTGCGCAACACCTACAACGGATATTTTCACTTTCTTCTAGCCTGTGCTCCTTGTAATCATAGTCTCTACATTATTTCTTTCGCTACTGTACCAATCTACGGTATGATATCAACGGAACGTTTTTGAGAAAGATTAAATATAATTCTTACCATTTTGTGTTCCTTGTGTATCCATACTAAGGCATGCTTTTGGATCGTTATAAAATTTGTAATTTCTCGTGAAGGAAAACATCGTGTCTTGTAAGCCTCCCTATTGTAAGCAAAATAAGTATGATAAACATCTTTGAAACGTTTAAAGACGTTTAGTATCGGCATAGAAAAGGTCCTGTTGCCTTACAATATTCCAACTGTGAACTATAGTAGTAGAGGATTCCCTAGGGGTTCGAACCACAGTGTCGGAGATAACTTCGCATTGCTATCTACATATAGTCGACTCTCTCTAATTCGAATTTAGGGAGAGATTCCAATTATAGAAAGTAATTTTACAGAGTGAAATTAACTAAAGTGATTCAAATGTAGGTATATATGTATACATATTTAATAAAATTTCTGAAGTTTAGGATATTGAATTTGAACAATTAAAAGAAAGCAATCACACCAAAGTAACTTTGCCCTCGTAAAACAAAATTAGGATAAAGTCAACCTACAATGAATTTGAGTGGATCTTTTCCCGGGATGCTTTGTAATTGGTTCAATCTGATTTCAGAATTGATGCTATCCTCCATTAATGTCTCTTTGAATGGAATATCAAACATTAATTTTTCCACTTCGAGACAATCGATGAATAAGGTGATTTCTGGATTTCCACTTTCCAAAATATTGAAACGAATCACAATACGATGCCATCTGCCTTGTTGCATAGGAACACGACGGAAGGATAAACTCTTTTTACCTTAAAAAAATCAAAATCAAAGTCAAATTAATGTTTTAGTAGGTATTCGAGAACCACGTAATTGACGCAAACAAATCTGGGAACTTATTTTCTCAATGATCTACAAGATTTTAAATCATTATATCATCAAACACAACCACTCAGTCTACACAAACAAACAACAACGTCATTATAACATTGTTTCGACATCATTTCAGCATCGTTCTAACGTCCATGAAACGTCGTTCTAACATCATGTGCTGACTCCACCAGATGAAATAAGTAAATGTAACTGAATTTCGTGGCGATAAACCATAAATTATCAGATTGTAAATTAAGAATTTTCTTCATTTGTTTCAGAATTAACTTTTTTAGTACGAGTGTCAATGCAAAGACATTCAGATTAGTTAAAGCTCTTCGGAATAGAATAATTTCAACAGAAATATAGGTATATTCTATTTTTGCGAAAAAGTTTTATAAAGTTCTTACCAAGTTTACGGTTATGCATGATAATAGAAACTTTTCCACCTAGTGAATCGATCCTGATACCGAACTTAATTTTTCCCTTTTCTGTTTGCATGGAGAATAAGCTGCTTGGTGTCCTCTTATCGTGTCTCACGTTGGCAACAAACACAAATTCCTTGTCACGGAGAAAGTCACGAATGAGTTCTCTTTTCACCTCTTCATCAGCAAGAATTTCATCAGCATGCATGTAAAATTGGTAAGCAAGATAACGACCAGCAATTGATTCGACACCAGCCAATCTGTCGTTGACAGCCATTGCATTTAACAAGTTCACCTCTGAAAAAGAACCATAAAACCAATACAGAATTAAATACTTGTTAAAAAAAAAAAAAAGAGTTGATGTATTACAAACGTCTTTTGGGTCCGAGTCATTTTCGATCATCTTGTTACAATAATTTTGTTACATCTGGTAAAACTTTTTCAACACTTTTTATCAAAGTTTAAAGTTTCAGTTTTAAGGGTAGTTTGTTTTAAATTGCTTCGCTTTTTTTGTTCGTAATATTCCAAACATTTAATGTTTTGTATTTCATTGCAATGCTTCTGAATTCCCAATAAAAAAATGTTTTTGTGTATAGTAGTTATATTAGTCTTTTCATGCTTATCGAAATGGTATATTTCGTTTAATTTAAAGAAAGAAGAAGTGTTCTTCATCGAGATTTGCCATATTTCTCACTGCAATTTGGCGTTCCTTACACCATTATAAGAGATGTTACGTAACATTTTATAAAAATTTGTTCTTAACGGACAAACGCTTAAAATAGATGATGGAGTTAAATTGTCATGGTAACAACATATAAACATGTTACTTCCAGGGGTTTAAGGGAGGAAAAAGACGGCAAGAATAACAGGAAAGAAAATATGATGAACCCACACAATCGAGGAACATCAACTTGAATGGTGAATTATATATGTGTGTTGACATAATGAAATTTATGTTAATCTTACTCTTAATAATATCACCCATATTATATTGCTTATAGAAGTCCAAATCTTTTAAGTGAAAAATATTTAGTATTACCCTATTATTATTATTTGATCAATCAATTTGACATATAGATGTATAATTATCCCCACTTTAGGCCCAAATGGATTCATGACTAATACTGTTAAGAACACTGTATCCCTAAACTATCTTAAACTATCGGTCAGTTTTGTCTATGACGATGACTTATATATATATATTTACATTTTACATCCTTTGGAATTGGTGAACAGTGCGTTAATAACACGCTAGCGTAAACTTAAGGTGACATAAAGTGGGTGATCTTTCAACGATTTGTTCATTTTCCTAACCCTTAAGCTATTTAAAATTTGTTTTGACAAACAGCGTTTACAAGGAGAATTTTTTTTAATTTTAGTTTTTACAACCATATGAATCAACATTTGGTTGGGATTTGATAACAGCTTTTTATCCTATAATAATGTTCAAAGCTATTCTTTTGAAACTAGCTTTCACCAATAGGAATTTTAGCGATATTTATTGCATTTCCACTTTTAAAAGTTGAAATTGTAATGACCGAAAGTCGTCACTTCTATTTTCCCATTTTTTACTTGGCTCAAAATTTCATTAGCACAGGCATGTGGATAAACAGGTGAGGTGAGGTGATGTTTGTGGGATCTTTATGATAAGCCTTGTAAATCCCAAAATTACAATCAAATCAACATACATAAAAACGTTTGTGAGGAATTTCTTTCTTGTTATTATTACCAAAAGATTCATAGTTTTCTAAATTTCATCACTTTAGAAAAGAATGGATTGACAATAAAATGTAATTTGTAATAGCTCGATTAAATTTAATCCTTTTATTTAAAAATCTAATCTGTCATCATGTTAGCGCAATATAAATTAGTATAATGTGCAGAAACCTTTTTTTTTAGGTTTAAACTCAATCTCATGAATGTTTTAAACGTCAAAAAAAAAGAAGGAATTTTGGGGCTTTTGAATGAGTTTAATGAAATGCTCGAACATTATCTTTTGATCTTGCCCAGTCGGTACACAACGTCAGAACGACGTCAGAACATTGTCCAAATGACGTCGTTCTAACGTTATCGTGCCTTTTGAAAAACGTGGTAAAAAGTTAAAACCAACTTCAAATATAAAATGGTGCTTAAAGACCAAAATTTGTTAATATTAGTTATATATTTACTACCAACATTCAAAAAAGAATTTAATTCTCTTTGATGTGGGCAATATTCATCGGCCTTTATTTTCAACTAATCAAAATTTACAGTTACAAGAAGAAGAAAGCGGACAAGTTAACTTAACGCTTAAAGAGTTCAATTTTTCGATTCACTCAAAAAAAGAGAAATTTATGGATCTCAGGTATCAAAACATACCTCTTATTACTTTGCTTAAAAATACATTTTAAAAGGTCACTTGAGATTTTTGGTTACACCTCATTCCAACATACAGCTATATTGAAGAAGTTGTAAACCGCAAATACCAGGAGTGTCCATAACCCATCCTTATTTATCTGATCTATAAGCCACATAAAAAATAATTCACAGTAAAGTTTTGTAAGAAACACGCCTTAAAGTTATGTGGTCGCTGATCGAATCGCATATCTATTATAGCAGTCATCACAGAATGCCCATAAAATGTTTCAAGACGTCGAGATAACGTTGTTTTAATGTCCTATGCTGTATTCGGTATGAAATTTCAATCAATTTAAGAGAAAAAGATCATTTTAAAGGAATATTATTTTATGTTAGATTTCCTCTCAAACAGATTTATTCTTATGACCAGATCACCTCCTTAAACATCCGGTAAAATATTCGCTTGTCACCTGATATGTACAAGAAAATTCTTTCTAATGTTCAAAATCCAAGTGGAAACTTTTCTTTTGACAGAAAACAGATGTTTAAAGGAAATGTGGTATGTCACCGTAAAATCTAAGAATACAAAATACTGAATAAAGTACCTATATCGGCATATTAAGCCCAGAAGTGTTCTTTAGAAGCCTGAGTACCAAGGAGAATTTAGCGAGACCGCAGACTAGTTCGCAAAGTCTTGGATAATCTCTCTTTCTCATTCCGTAATTTTATTGAGAAATTGCATGAAACAAATTTTAAACCAAAATCCGGATTGTTTTCAATACGAAATCGGTTTACGGAACTTTTCTTGGTAAACAAGACGTTTGCAACCGGAAAATGAAGTTTGAGAAGACGATTATCTATCTATGTAAATGAAAGTAAATATGTTTTTTTAAAAAGAACGAACACCAATGTCTTGTTTGATTAACTTTTTAAATCTCGAGAGATTTATTTAAAGTGAACCGTGCCAATAATCGATATCCGAATCAGTACATTCGGAAGGCATCCTTCTAACGTTGTGCATTTTTTGTAGTATAGAGAAACCCTAATTCTTCTCTTCAACTGCAATGCTTCTTTTCACCATTAAACTAATAAATTTTTAGTAGAAAGTAAGACTTTTGAACACTTTATAAAAAAAAAAGAAAAGAAGCTTTTCTACTTACCATATCTTGCACTACATGAGATGATACACGCCAACAAAATGATCAGCGTAATTTTTTCCATCTCAAATGCTGAATAGAGATTTATCTCCTTCGCTCGTTCTGTTTTTATATGTTATCTGACAGCTACACTTGTCCAGTCAGCATGCACGTCAACTCAAGTCCACCAAATTGTATTATGTTTCACTAATTTTATTATCTAAGACAAATTAAAATAGTAACAAAAATTGTTTAACAAGATTCTTGGTAAAAGTTTATATTATTCACCTATCAAAAAGCAAAAAAAATATCTATTCGTTGTTTTCCAATGAATTTTCGTCGATTCAGTCTTGCCCGTCAACTGTTCTTTTGAACAAAAAATTGAATAAATAGAGGAAAGAGGTGAGTATTTCCACTAAAACCATGAAACATTGGTGTGAAATCAATTCCAGTGTTTACTTAAGACAATCTTTCCTCATCGACAAATGAGACTCAAAGAGCCTTTCGATTAAGAATGGATGTATTCAAAAATCACCATCACTGCTGTCTAAAACAGCGCCAACATTTATTTGATTTTCCATTCGCATATCCTCTCTCATGTCCGGTTGATTTGAACCAGTACAGAACGAGACATTGGATGGATGTTGAATGGACCCCATAATAACGTATCTTAACGTCGGAGTAATCGTCACAAACTAAATGTTTTTGTAATGTTTACTCCATAATCTTATCGTGTCAAATTGATTAAAATAGAGTTGTTGATGCACATACACGAGTAACTACTAGACATCAATTTTTCAGTCCAGTTATCCTTCCATCTTCGCTTCAAATTGAATATTAAAAAAAGTTCTCCGTTGAACCTTCTCTCCCAACACACAATTACATCAACAATAAAGTTTGATGAGGTTGACAACATTAACAACAATAAATAATATGGAGAAATGATCAAACCCCTTATTGTTCTCAAAACACGAAAAAAGGAAATTTTTTTTTTTCAAGTCATAAGCCCGTACATGTTTGCACACTTAATCAAGTGTAGAGTAGCGATTACTTTTTAAGGGAATATTTCTTGAGAGTGAACGAAGGTATGTTGTTGAAAAATAAACTTTGAAAAAGAGGTACTTAGCAACACTGGATGTAGAGAAAACCATCATGTAGAAACATGCATAGCCAGTCAAGACAATGTCCGGTTGACGTTAACAAAGCTTTGCATACTGTGCACTTTAACACTTTTCTTGACAATGTTAAGAGCCCCTCCTTTTAAATTAAGAACTGATCAAATATCGCAAGTCTTTTCATGTACTTCAAGTGACACGCAACAGTTGTTAATTGCAAACATACTTCTTCTCTGGTAAACAACCAACTTTAACTATTTCTTATATAAAAAAAACATGTATTCCTTTCTTGAAGTAAAAGGACAAAGTAAAGACGACACTGCAAAAATCTTGGAACATATATCAAAAGGAGAAGTGTTACATTCTTACAACATTACTCACTAAACTAAGCAAACATCCTTACAGTTTTCCTGTTGTTTGTATACTTCTATAATAATTAGAAAGCCAATCAAAATAAAGCAGGGAAAACATAGTTAACGTAACTATTTGCTTACGTCATTCGTCAAAATTGATTTTATTTTAATTCTATTCTACAAGGCAAAAATGATAAAATGTTAGGAAGTAAGAAATGTTTCTCCACACGTAGGCATCTTAAAATGTTCTGGATCTAAAATAACATTGGAGAAATTAAACTATTTACACAGCATGCATAACTATGCGTTATTTTCTTCAATGTTATAGATATACAGAAACTACAAGGGCAAAAGGTAGGTATGGCACAGAGATTGGTAATAAGAGATGTGACAGAGGGTCAGCAAACACATGGGTAGGAGAGCAAAAAGACAATGATCATATGAGAAACACTATACTACAAATATCTTTTCACTCTCCTCCCATTGATGCAGAGGAGAATCTATAAAACAATTAGCTTCTATGATTTTATTATTTTTGATTTTGCAGCCTTCGAAAGAGGATTAAGTATATTTCCTTCTATCTTATGATGCTTATCTGAAATATGATAATTTAGACTTTAGAATAATTAGCAATTAGCACATGTTATCACAACTACAAATCTCATTAAGACCTAATGACGGCCCTTTTCACTTCTTCATCTAACGGAGACAAAAGTACGGAGATAATCTTTTTTAATTCCTCTGCAAGAAAAATTTCTTGTAAGGAATGTTAAAAGTTTCATTGTACCAGCTATTCATTCTCTATAGAGGATCTACGACATCCTTTAAACTCTGTGTTT
>JAUEKX010409199.1:1532-14560 GCA_031834005.1 Dendronotus venustus
AATCTTAGCCTGCCTCGTCGTTCTTGTAAAAAAAAACTTTCTATAATCTCTGTATACACTTTTGTGTGTCAAATTTCACTTGCAGTTTCAAAGTACATGTCTTGAAAGTGGTGTGTTTTGAGATCTCAGAATGACAGATTCATGTTTTGTGGCATGTTTTATGTCAACAGTTATCGGGAAAAATATTTTGAAATTTTTATACCTCCTTTTTATTCATAGATTAGTAGTAATTATTTGAAAAAAAAAGTATTATAAATAATTGCTTGGATATCATGTCTAATAAATTAGGTAAGTAGGTAAGAAGGCATACCCACTGTAAAATTATGATTTAAAGTTCAAATGACATCATTTGTTTGAAGGTTTTTCTATTTAAAAGAAGCTAGATTTCTATTTTAAGCCAAATCTCGGGCCAGACGTTTTTGTATAAACTTAAGTTCTAATAAACGTGTCATAGTAGAATGTAGAAACCAGCAGTCATGGTTTCCATTTCGAGTACGATTTTACACGTACAAATCATGCAGCCCTAAATGCAATAATATTATTGCTTAATAAATAATTTTAACGAGAGATATAGAAACCATCTCGTTATTCATTAGCTTCATGCCACAAATTTTACACCTACCTGGTTTTTATCTGAGCTATTTTTACCTATTTTTCTTTACTTAGAATCAAGCGCAGGTATGATTTTCAGTGTTGACGGACTACGACCACCAGCCCGTGCCTTGTATAACGACCTTGTCAAGTTCCTAGATGAAGAGGTGTATCCTATTGAAAAAGAGATCATGGCAGAACGTCCGGAAGAAGTGCGGTGGACGGTCAACCCGTTAATGGAAAAGCTGAAGGTATGTGTATACGAATGGCAGGCAGATGGCGTTGTTACAACGTCGTTTCAACGTCCATAAAACGCTGTTCTAATATTGTGTGCTCGCTGGCTACCAAAGATAGATCTAGCATTTGTCAGTTGTAAGCTAGTCGGTACTATGGGTTCTGAAACTCAACCGAAGATTCTTTGTTTTCAGAACACAGTGCTACCTATAAAGATTTGAAATAGTAAAATTTCTGTTCATTTTTATTTATTTATTTTTCAATGTTGCAGGAAAAAGCTCGAGCCAAGGGCTTATGGAACCTCTTCATTCCCCTGGAAACTGACCTGCAGAAGAAGTATGGAGTTGGCTTGACTAATTTGGAATACGCTTTCTTGTGTGAACAAATGGGGAAATGTCTTTATGCACCTGAGGCTAGTCCAGATTTATTTTGTTTATTCTTTTTTATATAAAAAACCGGCTCATTAGCTTATACCCAAAGATTGTAGAAAAGCTGAACTAAGTATCGCAGCCAGTACACGATGTTGAAGCAGCATTATTACAATATAGTTTCGACGTTTTGATCTCGTAATTAACATCCATACAACGTCATTTTAACGTCTTGTACTGGCTGATATTAGATCTTACTCGGTGATACAAGACGTATATTTGATTTGACCACATTGGACTTGAATGAGTTGGTTCAACTTACCAAAAATATCAAAAAATCCAATCAAATGATAGCCGGTCAGGATAGCTGGAATTGAACAAGACAAATTTTATAGATCTTAAAATTCAATAAATTTGTATTTTTAAGTGTTTTTTTTTTCTCTTACAGATTTTCAACTGTTCCGCTCCAGATACAGGCAATATGGAGGTTTTGATCAAATATGGAACGGAAGAGCAAAAGGTTTGCTTTAAGTGATAATTTTTAATCTTGTTTACAACAAACGCACATCATCTCCAAAGGTGGACACTTAAATTGGTTGGCTCCTTGAAAACCGATTTGATGGTTGTCATTAGGTTTCCCGTTAGCGTGCGGGAAAAAGTTGTACTTGATTCAAATTTTTCTCGAGACTAAAAGTACAAGAAAATGTTCCCTTGGGAAAGCAAGAAATTCAAAGTGATGCGCACGCTTACGTAATCATTTTCCCATTCCAGATCGCATGTCCGTTGGTAAACGGATAAGTAGGAAGTTACCTTTAATGTGCAGACAATAAGAATAAATCTTTGCTATTGAATCAAGGCATGTAAATCTTTCAGTTTTATGATCGGGTGACTTTGATGGTTTCGGAATGACTCTTTGTAGAATTTAATTTCACGGCTTAGAGTTTGCAAAATCGCAACAATAAATTTACTTTATTTATGAAAACCTATGGCAATTAGCAGCGAGAGGTTATCCTTGCCAACTTGCGAACCCCTGACCAGCAGGTTACGGTTGAGCGCCTTAACTACTCAGACATAGCTCAAGTAATTATAAAAAATGTGTGCAAAGTTCTTACCTCTCTTGCTGAGTTATTTAAGCTGATCAAAACCTTCTCTTTTGGTTTATAGAAAGAATGGCTGGAACCGTTGCTGGAAGGGAAAATCCGTTCTTGTTTCGGAATGACTGAACCACAGGTTAGACTTTTTCCTTCATTAAGTTTTTGCTTTCATTATTCCTTGTAATATAGTTATCACCATTTTTTCCTGAAACTTTTAATTAAAATATTTTAGACCTAAAATTAGAGGTTAGTTTGGTTAATAAAACAACGTTAATTTCAGTAGAAAAATTATCACCAAGTAAATTTCAGTAGTAAAATTATTATAAAATTGTCATCCATTTTAAATAAACCCTCCTAAATATCCCAAAAAGTAAATGCTATAAATTTGAATCATCTAAACCAATATATATATTGCATCTCATTGATAAAAAACTGACTTAAAATTTCCTTTCCTTGAAATCTAAAACTTTCTGCAAATAGGCCAACATTGAATAATAATATAAAACATAATAGCATACTTCGTGTTAATTAAATCTCATAAGAATATTTTTGAATTATATTTTTCATTTCATTTTACTTAATACCACTAACTTTGCTGTTGCTGTTATTTAATGATCGAAGTGTTAATTTTCTCCGCGATATAATTGGATTTCACGTTAATCTCGTATAATTATGCACTTCTTTTACTAATTAGTATCTCCACTTTGAGCCTAGAAACAAAAGTTGATTAATGATAAGAATAAATAGAAACTTATCGCTGATTATACCCAAAGCAAATCCTTAACTTTAGATTAAGTGCCATTGTCGATAATAAGATAAACAACATAATTGCATTATTTTGGCATTTGCATTTATTTTCAATAGGTAGCTTCATCAGATGCATCCAACATCGAGAGTTCGATAGTTCGCTCGGGCGATGAATACATCATTAACGGAAGAAAGTGGTGGACCTCAGGTATAGAATTTATTTATACAGGTCCACTTTACTTTTCATGTCAAATTTTAAAATTTTTATTGTTTAACTAGAAATTAATCTATATTTCCTAAAGGCTTTGACCACATAATCTATCTTAATATTAACTCAGCTGTGGATACGAGTAGGACTGCTATTATGTGCTGTATAATCAAAAGACTCTTCTATTCTTGAAGTACAGACATAACTAGCGTATCTCTTTTAGCTTTCCTGTATCAATGTGTAAAACGCGCATTATTTGTACTAAAATTACCTAAAAGATTTATTACGGCCAAAAAGAAAATTTTGAAAATAGACTTCAGATTTGAAATCAGCATGTTTTGATTGATTAGGGTGGCACTGAATTTCATCATAACCGTTTCATTTTAAAAATAGTTCTGAAAATACAATTGATATCTGGTTTTTCTCAAATATAGTAAATGGTCTGGCTTTTAAAGTATAATAAATACTCTTTTATGGTTTTAAATTATTCGTGAGACGATTTATTTGATATTTATTTATCCTATACATAACGCAACGTATGTATTTGGGTTCTCTTTTTTCAGGCGCAAACCATCCGGATTGTAAAGTTTGCGTGTTCATGGGAAAAACAGATTTTGGTGCTGATCGAACCAAGCAACAGGTAAAATAGCAGCAATGTACGGTATCGGCCATTTGTTTTAATGTTTGTTTACTTTTATATTGGAACTCTTTTAAGTATAAAGTTAAGTATTACAAATCTTTTTAGTCGATGATCCTGGTTCCCATGGATACGCCAGGAGTAAATGTGATTCGTCCGTTGACTGTTTTCGGTTTTGATGACGCTCCGCACGGTCATGCTGAAGTTGAGTTTACTGATGTTCGTGTACCAGCATCTAATCTGTTGCTAGGTGAAGGAAAAGGATTTGAAATTGCACAGGTATGTAACGCAAAGGGAAATAAAATTTCGCGAATCAGACTGAACTAAATATTTTTGTAGAATTTGTTTTTTTGCAGACCGAATTATTTTCAGTGCTAAATTGGCAATATAATATATCCGCTCTAGTAACTTATTCTTGTATTTTCAAAGTATTGTAAGTTTATAATTTTACGAAAGCGTTTTTGATTTGGTCCTCTGCAATTTGCTCAATTAAGCAGATTGTATCACATCCCTAAAAATATTCCATTATAGTTTTTGGAGACAAATTAAAATGCGTTTATGGTTAAATATAATATTGATCGAAGTATATGTGGATTAATAAAAGAAAAATGTGTCGTATAAATACAACTTAAACAAAAATATTTAAAATGTAGACAGACGCTTGCAGTTGGTCTCAGAAAGACTAGATCTTTAGGAGCCATTATAACTAATTTAACGTGCATCATTGTTTTTTATTGTTAGGGTCGTCTTGGTCCCGGCCGTATTCATCATTGTATGCGTTTGATTGGCTACGCTGAACGTGCTTTGGAAATGATGATCGAACGTACAAGCTCGCGTGTCGCATTCGGTGCACCAATTCTTAAACAAGGAACCATCCGTTCGGAGATTGCTGAATCGCGAATGGAAATCGAGCAAGCCAGGTATGAAAAATCGGATATTAAAAGGAAAAAGGAATGTATGCGATTTGCGAATATATAATATATGAAATTTGTTTTAATTACATAATCCAAAATTAATTTAGTCACAACATGTACCAAGTTTAGAATTTATATTAACAATGATTTAACTATCTCGAATAAATTGACCGGTCACAGTGGCTCTCGCTGCTAGTTGCCGTAGGTTTTCGTTGTCATCTTCAACATTTGCAAAGAAAACAGGATTCCCATTGATGACAGTCTGATTAGTACTGAAGGACAATCCTCGTTAAAAATTCCTAAATAAATAAATAAATTATTCTTTCACTGCTTTGTTATGTACAGGTTATTGACGTTGAAAGCTGCTCATATGATGGATACTGTTGGTAACAAGGTAAATCTTTACCGTCACGACCAAAACAAATCTCAATTTTATACAATTATCTTTCCACGTGTAACAGAAACAATATTTACAAGTGGCAACAATCAGTTAAATGGATTATTTGTGGTCCCAAATATTCCCTCTGCTTCTGACATCCTTAACTGATCTTAAGTGATCAATCACTTGAAAACAAAGGTCGATTGAAGCTTATTGAAATATGAAAGATATTCAAATTTTATTTCGAATGGTATTAAATATGTTTGATTTTTGCCAACACAGCATCTTTAAGCACCATTTAGAGATTAAACTTTGTGTTTTCCAATACTCGAACTCGCATGTTTTTCCAAAAGCTGCTGGTGTTTATAAAGGGTTTAGGACAATTATAATGTAGAATTAATTTTTATGTTATATAGAAGGCAGCCAAAGAAATAGCAATGATTAAAGTGGTGGCACCACGGATGGCACAGAATGTTATTGATCGAGCCATGCAGGTAAATAATAACATATACCGTAATGCTTCGAATTAACGCCCCCGCGAATAAACACTCCCTCGAATAAACGCTCCACCCTGAGAGGGGCGTTTATTTGAAACACACCGTAATATGTCTTCTTTAATATAAGAAGACGAAAATGATGAGTTAGAAATTATGTAAAATTTTATGAATATAATTTATCATGAGGACAAAAAAGAATGTAAAAATTTAATAAACGCCTCCCTCTCTTAAACCCCCCCCTCGAATAGACGCACTCTAAAAATCTCCCCGGGCGTTTATTCGAAGCAATACGATACTATTTTTATAACACGCCAGTTACATAGTTAAAGGCTGATCGTCATAAAAACTTACATGCGCAGTAGAAAGAAATCGTCAAATTCTTTCGCGTTCACGTGACAAAAAGTAAAAGTGGTTTTTCCTTTTCCCCGGACGAACGACAGTCGTCACATTAATTTTCGACCAATAGATTTTGGATGATGACTGCCATTTTGTGTATTTTTATCCGCGCGATTTTCTTTTTGTCTTGGTTTCCGTGTGATATCAAAATTTATTTAAAAAACTATTTGTATTTAAAATCTTTTATGTATTTGTACTTCATTTGTAAACCCAAATTATGCTACATTTCTCGTCATTCGGTGGTATGGGCTTATCCGGCGATACGCCATTAGCTGGTTTGTTTATATGGAGTAGAGTACTCAGGCTGGCAGACGGGCCAGATGAAGTTCACAAGCGCAGTATTGCACGCATGGAAATCGCTCAACATTTTAAAGGACGGTTGTAAACAATATTTGCTTTGAATTTGAAATTATTTTGTTTCGTATTTTTTATTTTTCACAACGACCATACATAAATTATACTAGGGCCGTGGGAAATACGCATAAATTACTGAATTATTTTTTTTTAAGGATATACTTTACAAGAATATTGTGAATGAAATGAGATACAAAGTTAAGAATACCACTTTGTAAGAATATTCACCCTAATGGAATAACCAAAAACCTAAGTAATGGCTTTGCGACATCCTGCGAACGTTTGCGCTAGTTTGTTAGAATAGCTAGGATGAGATCTTCCCTGAGGTTTGCTAAAAATATTACTAAGAATTTATTAGGATGAAATTTGCTCAAATGTTACGAATATCCATGCGGTAACATTGTTTTCGCGTTGGTGTTCGCATGAAACAAAATAAACGGTATAATAACATTGAGTAATGAATTGAACAATCGCATGCTCAGAAATGTTTTCGAATATTAAGATATTAAGAGAGGTTGATGGCCATAGAGGATTTTGGAACAGAAGAACAGGAAGTTTTTTAGTGGTTAAGTTTAAGTTCTTCCTTGTTAGGGTGGAACCATTAAAATTTCTTCTTGTATCTACGTTACGTTTGAATCTCATTACAGATAATTATACGCTATGCATTTGCCATATTTTAGAATTGTAACCTCATAATAATTTTCGTAATTATTATTTTTTTTGTTCATTCCATCGATTATATATTATTTTCAGTTTTGTAAATAAAAATAGTCTTGATTTTTAGGAGGAATTATTATTAAGATTTTATAATTAGAAAAGATTACAAAGATCTTTTCGTAGAAAAAAAGTAACTTGTAGAATTGTTTTGTTTTGGTTATAAGAACAGATCTAGAAAAATATATGATAATTAACACGCAAAAAATCAGAAATAAAAAATTGTCGAAAATTATTTTTCGAAAATATTCCCTGACGAATTATTTTCCTCGAAGCGATTTCTCCCCATGAATATTTCTTATCCACTTTTTAGGTAAATCTCTGTTAACTTCAGTTAGTCGAAAATTCGGTTATTTGAAGTAACTTTCTAACTTCCGTGGGCCAGAATTCCCCAATTATTCAAAAATTTTGGCAAAAAAATTGAGATTTTCTCCTTTTTTAAAACAAACATTGTGGATAGAAAAATAGCATTTTATCGTATAAACCAATTTTCAAAGCTTCCATAAATTTGTGTTTAAGTGATAATATAAGTGTATTTTAAATTTTGCGTTTGAAACAGTAGAGTAAAACCTTGATTTGGTAACTTTTTAATTAAATCCCTCCAAAACACACAGAGATGCAGGGTGAAAGATTGGCTAAAACAAGAAAGTGTTCAGTTATTCGAAATTTCTGTTATTCGAAGTAAATTCCTATCTCCCGTGGAAACTTCGATGCACATTTGAACTTTTTTTTCGCTGGGTGAGATATCCTATCTGTGTGACCCGACCTATCAAAAAATGTTCTTGCGCCAAAAAAAATTGATTTACCTAAGGCGTGAGATCTCTCCTTCGTTTTTTAATTTTAAATCGTAGTCGTGTAAAAGATTTGACCTAATAACCACGCAGGAGTTCCGGATTTCCTGAAAACAGACTTTGTTGTTGTTTTGTGTAGTGGTTTGATTGCGAAAAATTATTCCAGCGTGAACCATAAACATGGCTGCAACAAATAGCAATGGACAAGCTGAGCAAAAACCAGAAAGTAAATCAATAAAAAGAAATCAATCCTTCACTGAATTGTTGGGTGATAATCTTACATTTGATGTAAAGAACGATGTTTTCCAAAATGCTCACGTTAAATCGATAGAAGAATACAGGGAAATGCATAAAAAATCAGTAGAAGATCCTGAGCAATTTTGGACTGAAATAGCAAATCAATTTTACTGGAAAGAGAAATGGACAGGGAAATTCTGGGATTTTAATTTTGATGTGCGCAAAGGTGATATATTCATAAAGTTCATGGAAGGTGGTAAGACTAATTTATGTTACAATGTCCTGGACAGAATTGTGAAGAAAACCCCTGATAAAATAGCTTTTTATTGGTAAGAAAATATTTGGATGCGACTTATTATGTATCAGCATTATTTCTCTCTCAACTCTTAACTTTTAGTCCTGCATAGTAAAAATTTATTTATAAGAAAAAAAAAAGTTATATGCATATATAACAATATTTTTAAGGCAATATTTTCAAAAAATATTAATTTTCAACTTAAATTGTTTTGCTTCAGAGTTTTTCCAAATATATTTGCATATAGAATAATTAGCAGTACTAGCTATTATATTTTTTATAATAAAATTTATTTATTGTAGTCTCTTTTACATAAATTGTTAAAAATTGTTAGAAATGAATTAACATATATATATACTGGTTTGTTTCCAAGTGAATGGAAAATTGCCTTTACAAGAGACAACTTTTAAGAAATACAGGTTGTATCTTTGCATTATCAATTACTTCAAAGAATTGTTGAGAAAATTATACACAAGAACACATGTGGATTACCTTGAAGAAGACCAGTTATTAACATTTTGTTTGTTTTAGGGAAGGAAATGCAGTTGATCGGCAAAAGAAATTCACTTATAAACAGCTCTTGGATGAAGTTTGTAAATTTGCAAATGTCTTAAAAGCAAAAGGTATATATATATATATATATATATATATAAATTGTTAATATATTTTCTATTATTGACTTGCAAGCATTCATTATTTTAAAAAGTATATATATATATATTGATGATGAACAATAAATATATATGTTACACTTAAAAGAAGTTGAAGCTAACTTTTCTAATAAAATCATTAAATAGGAAAAAATTGTACGTCATATAAATAATAACTGGCCAGATTTTTTTATTTTCTTACACTTTTTCTTACAGGATTAAAGAAAGGAGATCGAGTAGCTCTCTACATGCCTATGATTATTGAGCTGGTCATTGCAATGTTAGCATGTGCAAGAATAGGCATCATTCATTCAATTGTTGTAAGTGTTTAGAATATTTGTGTTTTTGTTTAGATGTGATTCTAAAATACCAAGAAGCTGAGCAACAGTGTTTTATTATTTTAGATTTTTTACTTGTAGTTTGCTGGTTTTTCAGCTGATTCATTAGCAGAAAGAATAAAAGATGGAAATTGCAGTCTTTTGATTACATCAGGTATATATATATATACAATATAAAAATATATGACTAATAAAATAATTTTATTACTTATCCGCTTGTGTCTTCATTGTTGTAACAAAAACCATCTGAAAGCAGTTTTTTCATAAAAAAATTAATTTTCAGAATCTTGCTTTAACAAATTAATTTTTTAACTTATTTTTTAGATTATAGTATACGCGGGGATAAAAAAATTAACTTGAAAGGTGTTGTTGATAATGCACTTAAAGAATGTAAGGATGATGGGTTGGATATAAAAATGTGCATCGTTGTCAAAAATGGATCTGTTGAAGATGATGGTACCAATTCACCAAAACAAAAGAAGTCTAATATTATGGTATTTAAAAAAAATCTGAATCTTATTTGATTTTCTAAAGCAAAGTATTAAAGTATTAACTTTATGAAAATTTAACTTTCATGAAAATGAACTGGGGAAAATTTTTCTGTGTAATTGTTTAATTTCTCTATGTTCTGCTACTTAACACTGATTTCATATTTCATTAGGTTTCTTTGAATGAAGGGGTAGATTTCTGGTGGCATGATTTGATGCAAGATGCAAGTTCTGAATGCCAGTGTGAATGGATGGATGCGGAAGATCCACTTTTTATCCTCTATACAAGTGGTTCAACTGGAAAACCTAAAGGAGTGCTACATACGACTGCTGGTTATATGTTATATGCTGCAACAACTTTCAAGTAAATTAAGCCTTTTCTTTATGGTCTGCATTTTATTAAAGGGACTGCACAAATATTTGTATTAATTTTTCGAAATTTTGATACTAGGATTATACTATATATATATATATATAAAAAGTATAACCAGAAGCTTCATAATTGATAGAAAAATAAGAGTCGAAAAACGTGTAAACGTGTGAAGAGTCGAAAGATGTGTGAACAATAAAAACTCATTAAAAGAATAGTATAAAGTACCACAAGTCGTGTTCACACGTCGTCATAATTGTGATACGTCTTTTAGCTACTTTTCAACTTTTTTACTTGTAAATAATCGTCACTCTGATGATGACTGTTTGTTAGTACAGTCGAATGTATAGTTTTGAAGAAAAGTTTTTTCGACTCTTATTTTTCTATCAATTATGAAGCTTCTGGTTATACTTTTTACCATTAAACTGGTTGCCCGAATAAAATGTATTTGATAAACTTCACTGTTTTAGATACTCTTTTGACTACCATGATGGTGAAGTTTATTGGTGTACGGCAGATATTGGATGGATTACTGGCCATTCATACATTGTTTATGGTCCAATGGCAAATGGTGCTACCAGCGTTATGGTGACTATCTGATTGTATTTCTCTCATCAGTCCTCTTGAATTTGTTCAAATTAAGTCATTTTAATATAACTCATAGTCAATAGTTCTCACTTTGACCTCACAATATGACAACAACCATGCACATGACAAGCTTTCCCTTAAGTCTACATCAAAAATCATCTAACAAGCATTGTGGCTATCTCATTGTTAACCCATACTAAAAACTGAGCTTTAAATATTTTGAAAATAAAATTTTCACTAGATAAATGAGCTTCCATAAATTAAAGAGATTACGTTTTTAAGCATGCTCTAAAATAAATAATTTTATTTCAGTTTGAGGGCACGCCTCTTTATCCTGACGCTGGTCGTATGTGGGCTATTGTCGAAAAATATAAAGTATCCAAGTTCTATACAGCTCCAACAGCTATCAGAATGTTGATGAAATACAGTGACGAGTTTGTTAAAAAGTATGTTTAATATCATCTCATGGAAGAATAACTGAAAAGTCTGAGAAATTGAACCAAAGTTTCCAGATTTTTTAAAAAATCTAATGGAAAAACAAGCCAGTATTTCGTTGTAATAAAAGCTAATGCCTTATTGCTTATTCTAATGCTTTTCTCTTTCTATCGTAATTCTTTAGATATGACCGGTCCAGTCTCAAAGTCCTCGGAACTGTTGGTGAACCAATCAACCCAGAAGCTTGGTTATGGTATTACAAAATAGTAGGAGATGAACGTTGCTCGATTGTTGATACCTTCTGGCAGACTGAGACAGTAAGAGTTTTTTAAGATCCCTTCAATTCGAATGTACATCGAGTAATGTCTTCGAATTATTCTCTGTAATTCGAACTGATTTTTCAGCCTTTGTAATCACTTTTTTTTGTATTTTTTTCATAGGGTGGTCATGTAATCGGCGGTATGCCCGGAGCCACTATGATGAAACCTGGATCTGCTGTATGTGGGTTTCGTATGACGTCATTTGTTTTCTTTGTCTTAAAATGATATCTCAAATTTACCTTAAATGTAAAAGTTTAAGGTAAATTCTTTGACATATATCTGTTTACAAGGCAATAATCTTTTCGGCTAGAACTAAAATCTTAAAAACAAAAGAAATTTTGATAGGAACTTATCCTGATTCTTTTTGCAGGAAAATACCCAATTAATTTGGAACTTTTGGTACCAAAGAAAAGATTTCGTGATGTTGCGTGGACATTTTTTGAAATTATACATAATATAAAGAAATTGTGAAAATCCACGAAATACCAATTCCACCCTATTCATACTCTTTTAAAGTAGTTCTAAGTAGAAAAAGAAATTGTAGAGCTTTTTAAACATTTTTTTGTTTAGAGTTTTCCGTTCTTCGGAGCTGTTCCAACTATTCTTGATGAAGATGGTAAAGAAAAAGAAGGTATTGAAGTGGACCAAGGATATTTAGTAAGCTTAAAAATAATTTTTTTTTCTCCTAATGCTCTTTCCGCGCATGCCTGTTTGGTGTCCGGAATACTGTGTCTGTTTCCGATAGTCATTACTTTTGACAATTTTAAAGTGTAGGTAAGGTTGATGATCGGGAATGAGCAAGATAATATTAAATTTCTTTTCTCATGGTGGCAAAGACGTTTGATTTCGACCAATACAGCGTTTTGGAATGACATTTAGAAGTAAAATTTCAATCCTCAAAACTATTCTTTATAAAGAGGTGCTTGCACTTAAAGGGACTAAAGGGCTTCTTTTTTGTGAGAAAAATTAATTTTCAATTCGTTTATTTTAATCAATAGATTTATTTTGAAACATCGTATTATTACTCTCTACAGTTTTCACGAGTCTTCTATGAATGCTACTTTACTTCTCTCCTCTCTATATTCTCTACGAATCTTTATTTTTTTGTCGTGCAGGTATTTAAACAACCATGGCCTGGGTTGATGAGAACCTTGTATGGAAATCATGCACGATATCAATCCGCTTATTTCGAAAGATTCCCTGGTTATTACTGCGCTGGAGATGGTAAAGTTTCATTTTTGTAGATTGTGTAGCTCTTTTTTTTTTTAAATCTTTCCGTAGACCTCAAAAGAAATTCCAGGAGAAATCTCTCAGAAAAGCTGACACCTTTCGGGAATTGATTTTCCTTTGTGGTTTTTGCGAAAATAAGCGGATGAGGCAAAT
>JAUEKX010409310.1:0-17577 GCA_031834005.1 Dendronotus venustus
TTCAGGTGCCATGTTGGCTTATTGATTATAGCTTCTTTAAATTCATTACAAACTATATCTGAACTATTACACAAATAATCAAAGAGACCAATTTGAATGTGAACGTCTTAAAACGTAAACGACAATTCAATGTCATACATATCCTTTCCATCTTTGACTTTTATGATATATGATTTGAATCAAATAGGAATAAAAACATTTAATAAAAAGGATTTACAGGATTTTTTTGAATGGAGAAACTTCGACTTTAATGTACTTCTTTTTGTGGTAAAGTGAACTTGCTTCAATATAAAAATGCACTAACTTAATTATTGTTAACTTGAGTAAAATGCTTTCGTTTAAGATATTTAATTCAAGGACAATAAGTTAGTTATTATACCGTATTTGACATTTAGAAATAAGATACAAGACGCATTTACTTTGCACTTGTTCATCATTTTAGTACAGATTTTAACAATAAGATCGGAATAGAAACACTTCTTTTGAGAAATTTATATCCTAATCATTTAAACTCATTAGTTCATTGAAATATTGATTTTAGTAAAAGCTAGTCAAGGTCAGATTAACCTGTCACATTAACCCGTCTATTATTTCTATAACCCTTATGCATTTTGATTGTCCTTAAAAAAAAACACTATACATTTATAAAAGAATCTTGAGTTTAAACTGTTTCTTATTTTAACATAATTGTTTAGTAACATGTTTTGAAGAGATATGAAGTTGTAAAAAGATTTACTATCTATCATAATTTTATTAATAAGTTTTATGGATAGGTTTTCCGATTAGGTTTTATGGTAGGTTAGCTTAGTCGGTTAAGCGTTCACCTTGTAAGCAAAAGGTTGCAGATTCGTTCCTGAAAGATTGTAAATCTTTCATGTCTAGCAACCAGACGAAATATGAATAGATTTCTTCGTTGTATGATTAACCATTGCAGCGGGATTGCACCTTATATAGTAATAGGGATTCCTGCTTAATTTTGCTAAATATAAAGACAATGTGTCGTAGCTCAAAAATTTCAGCTCCCTTGAGACCTTGATATAAGATTAAAATGGATATTTGTTGTTGTGAAACAGTTCTTGACTTGATTGAACAGAAAAATCATTTCAGATAAGAGAGAATTTGTTAGTGGAAAATATTTTATTTGATTAGTGCAGATTTTGTTAATAATCTAACTTGGTAAATTAAACTTTTGACAAAACTAGAAAATCTTCAAATGAAAACTGAGTAAATATTTTAAGAATCAACATTAGTTTAATTGAACTGTACCTCCAGGTTCTGTCTTTAAATCATAAAATTCTGTTGTGGAATTCTCTCCAATTATTTCGGTTATATTGTTTGTATAAGAAATTTTTATCTTATATGTAGCAAATCCACCTAATCCATATAGTTTAATGGATTCTGCCTTCGTAGTTATTGGAAAAACACCAGATGGACATTGCTTGCATAGTATTGTATAAGTACCAGTATCAACATTATTTCCTGGAGAATGAGTCCAAGAAATAACTGCAGAATTATCTGTGATGTTGTTTATTCTGACTGAAGATGGAATACCTGGAACATCTAAAACTAAAATAAAATAGTTTATTTAATTATTAAAAATACACTTATGCAACTTTACAGTAAAAAAAAATGTTTACAACTTTAAAATTACCATAACATTTTGATGTATAATTATTGTTTCCCTTTTTGCGTTTGAATCCACGCAAACAGTAACATAACGTTCGACTATGATCTGCTAAAGCATTTTCTCCACATTTTGTACATTTTTGATTTCCTTTTTCAGGTTTGAAATGGTCTGGAGTGCATGCTAAAATCATAAATAGTAAAGTAATGACTAACAGTATAATAGATGAGATTAACAAAATTAATGCCAATATAATATTACACAAAAAAGCATTAGTTTAAGTAAGCAACTTAGTGAAGAAAATGATTAAAAAGATTTCAAGACTCTTGCAGATAAGATGGCTAATACCTATAAACTGTTTTGTTTTAACTTTTTCTATAAGCCAACTATATCTATAAGCATTACAATTACGAAACTTTTTCAGACAATTTTTAAATATAAACTTGAAAAGTAGCTTAATCATAAACGAGTCCGAGAAACGTATACCAGATACCAGACATGGTTTGGTGACAGAAAAAAATGCATTTAAACAATGAGCAAAACTTTCCAAAGGAAAGCAAGGATTACGGTAAAGGATTAAGGTGAAATTTGTTATAAATTCAAGCTACAACACTTTACTTTGAAAAAACTTACTCAATGATGTTGCTTCTATCTTAATGTTTTCAAAAAATCGCTAGAAAGAACATGGGATTTAATTCCCTTTACAATAGAACTTAAATTTGTAATATAGAATTTTTTAATTCAAAGTAATTTCATTGAAAGTAAACAATAAAACCGGAGACGAAAGAAACTTTTGCAGTGATTTTTAAAGCTGTTATAAAATAATAATCAATGAATACGATTTAAAACTACGAAGTCAATTTAAATTTCACAAAACTGTTCTTTGCATTTGATTTGAAATTATATTCTTCTATTTACCAGTAATACATACGTAATAATTGTCATGTCAAATACTGAAAAAAACAATTAATAAACAAACCTGTACATCTTCTTTCTATTTTTTCATGACCAACCTTACAATGACATTCACCAGATGTCTCTTCAATGCCATTCCACTTACATTTCAGAATTAATTTTTTGTCACCAACTTGCTCTGCATTTTCAATACATTTTCCTTCGTGTAATACTTCTCCAACTACTTTACTTGGTGCATTAAAATTTCCAAACTCTGCTAAAGATTCTGTCACTGATGGACATTTATAATAATACACAATAAAGTTTCTCACTGTACCACAAGTATGAGTTGAATTAAATAAAAATCGCATAAATTCTTTGTCTTTTGAGTTATCGAAATGAATTGTTCCTTGAGATACAAAAAATTTAGGGTTACTATCTTGCTTTTTTTATCATTAATACCAGGATATTTAATCTCTGTTTCTGTTGTAACTCCACTAAAAGTATCTTCCTTATCTTTGTTTGCCATATTTGCATTCACAGATATGGACTCGACACATCCTGCTGAAAATTTGTCATCTTTATCAACAAGATTACAGAATCTTCCTTGATAGGTTATGTCAGCAAATACAGTTTTGACAGATTTTATCTTAAATGTTGATGTTTCTAATAAGCAGTTAACAGAGAAACATACTGTCCAATAGAATACTTTCGATAATGGTACATTTTGGTAGATCCATGCAGATCCTCCACAAGATTTTGGCTTATGCCAACTATTTGACAAACCAACAATATCTTTATCTTCATCAGGTATATAAATTTTATCTGCAAAAACCACACCCAACAAAAGCGATAAAATTATTATATTGTTCATCATTCATCTTTTTCTAAACAAAAAATCATTTAAAGTAAACTTTTAACAACTTTTCCGGACTAACGCAAGTAATATTTCCAACAAAAAATAAAAATTATTTTATACACCAGTATTCATAAAGTTATGGTACATCTACAATCTTGGCCAAAAATAAGGAGACAAGTTCCAAACGTTAAAAAATATCCCCTTCCCCCTATAACAATTTTGTTTGAAAGCCTTTTGAGTGTATTTCTTGTCTTTTCAACATGGAATTAGGGGAGAGAGGGGAAAATTTGCCTTGTCTTGATATATTTTGGCCAAGATTGCATATAAAATTAATTTATCACAACCAGAGCCATTTCTAATTGATCGGCAATCCCATACGTACGAGGGCATACATAACTATGTCTTAGAAACATTATAAGATGAATATCTTTTCACTCTCCTTCGAAGATATTGTCGTCACTCTATTTTCCTATGAACAAAATGTTCATTATTCACTTTCATATGTATAAATCGAATAAAAAACATATTTAGTATATATGTTGAGAGCTATTTTTTTTCATTTCCCTCGGTAATTGCTTTATGTGGGTTTATTTGAGAGGAGGTATAGACTGAGTAAACGTAAAGGTCTATCCCAGGATTTTCTAACTTAATCTGAGTTCCACACCCTATGGTTTTGGGTAAAGGTAAAGGGACATTGAAAACAATTTCATGTGAACACAATAAAATTTTTTGAAAAGCTATGTTGCAAACACATTTAAATTTGTGCCGTGCCGCATGGGTTCTTGTTCTAAGATGAAGAAAGTAATCAGTTAAAAGAAATGAATAAATGAGAATACCATATGTAGCACTTCCTTGACGAAGAAGAACAAAAAAGAAGATAATTTAAGAAATCACGAAGATTAAAAAAACAGAATCAAATGATTGGTGTCGTTCTTGAGCTATAAACCATATTACACTACATATTAAAAATGGTTGATAAAAAAGAAACGCTATAAATTATTTGTTATAAGCATTGTTTATTAGAAAGAGAATTTTACTGCTATAAGAAATAAAAAATCATGGATAATATGATTTGATTTAATAATAAACTCGTTGATCATGTGGAGTAGTGTTTCCAATATAGTCTATATAGTCAAATATTATTGTCTGAAAGATAATGTAATAACAATATAAAAACGTTTGAAAAAAAGTTATAATATTATTATAGCATTATAAATAATATTACATAATGTCAAATCATAAAAATCCGAAAATATTTATGCAAGATCGGAAACATCACACAAGATGAATTTCTAGAATATGTTCTGATAATAGTCCTTATCACATGTAATATCACATGTATTCTTGTAAAAGTTAAAAAACATCCTTATTTCAGCTTCTTAAAGTGAATTTATTGATCGATTTATAGGGTCAACTTACAGGCATAAAATATGACGTTTTTGGAGATTTAATTGATCCAGGTCATGTCATAAAACTTTACTACTCATAAATTTCGAAAATGGTATAGAGAATGTTTTACCTGAAATGGCGTCATCAAGATAAGAAACCCGTTATTAAAGGAGTGTGCATAGCTATTATCAATGAGCCTGGGCTTGTTAGGCGAACAACAAAGGGTCTCCCCGCTAATTTTTCATAATTTCTCTAAATATGTTTGAATCTTTTAGGGATAGAAATAGTCGTGAAAAATACGTAAACAACTTATAAAAAGCTATTTCTAAAATATAAACATAATTATACATTAATAGTAAGTAATTACAGTAATAAATATAAACACAACTGATCTGACTTAATAGTGGATAGAATAAGATACAATCTTCCATCAACCAATATAAGTGGAATTAGTAGACGTCAACACATGCCATAACAGTATATGATCGCTGTAACAGTCATACTTCTAAGAAAAGTAGCCCAATCAACCATAGCGTTATTTCTGTACCACTGATAAAGGTTTTTTCCATGGTTGGATTTCATGGACTCTCTTTTTTATTGAATAGAATTCTTGTACATACATATTTTTTTCAGTTTGTGATATTTGCTTGGATAATATCAAATTTCTTTTATGTCAAGACAAGATTGAGTAATACTTAAAGGATTGTACTTTCCATTACAGCATGGTTTACAGAAAATACTGTTGAGTAAAAAGAAATCTATTGCTTTATTAACTATTTTTCTGAATCACGCTATATTTCTATGATAGATGTAAAAGATGAGATGTATGAACATCACAACCTTGTCTTAGATCTTTTTGAAATAAAGCGTTGAAATAAAACAAAATAAATTGCTTTTTGAATTCTAGAATACAATGACAGTCAATAGTAAAATAAATTTAAAACTCTTTTTGAATCGATGATTCGCATAGTTAGAGTACTGAATAAAATTCCCGTTATCTGCAGTGAGAAATTTGTCTGTGGTTGTATTTTCTATAAGAAAAATATTCTAGCAGAAGCAACAATAAAACAATATATAACCAATAAATCATATTGGAAAAATTAAATTACGCAAAGGGCTATTGTAAATAAGGTATGCAGTTGTAACTTAGTAGTGGATAGGCTAGAGACTACATTTTAGACACGGGAATTTGTTTAGAGGAGGTATTATTTTTAGCAAGTTCGCCTACTTTATCCTTTTGTGGGGAAATTTAACCTGAAATTAAAATTCCGTTTCTTCTATGTCGGCACGCTGCGTTCTGAATGTCAACCGAAAAAAGGATCTGACAAAGGTTAGTAAACACATCCCAACACAACCGGGCTCGTTTCGGAGTTTGGGACTGTTGTCTAATTTGATTTCATCGGTTTGGACTCGGCAATTATTTTTATTGCTCTACACTCTGCTCTTACTGTATATTGTGGAGAGATACCAGTGGAAGAAGTGGCATCTTCTGAGTCAGGTGGCATATGCAGAAGATCAAAGAAACATGATCAACCTTCCTCCAACCAATCCTTTTTTTCAGAGCGCAGCTTTCTAATCTAGAAAAAACTGTGTTATATTTATTAGAACTCTCTCGTACTTCACAGGTTCATATTCAAGGTATTTGATTATAATATTATGGTATAAGAGTTCCAATTCATAATGTCATCAAAATTTACAAAAACTCTATTATTGAAAGAAGAGAGTGTACATGACCATTACAACACAAGCTCGGGCTTTAGTTAGTTATAATTAATCACTCGAGCAATGTACTGACCTCGCAAACTCGGTCTGTATTTTCGCCCTCGGTCTTTGTATTTCTCTGTAGAAATGGGAAAAATTTCTTTAATAATGATTTTTCAGTACTCCTTGAACAAAGAAAATAAATGAGATCTTGTTGGCTCGTTGATCATATTGCTTACCATTTAATTCTTTACTATTCTTTAGAAAGCTTGACCGTACTGGAATGTGGATAACAACTCTTTACATTATTAGTTTAATTAATAAGATATAAAAATTAAAATAACATTGTGGAAAATAACCAAAGATGTCGCGTTATAATCACTTGATTAATAAAGAGATCATATTTGTGTTATGATTAGCCTGTTGTCAAGAGTTTCCAATAAGAAGCCATTATGTGGCAAAACTTCTTATCTTCAAACAAAGATAAATACGAATGTACAACTTTATTATAGAATTAATATATAATGAAATAACATTAAAAGTCATACAAAAGAATATTAGGTTATACAAAAGAAATATGAGAGAAAAAGTATCATATCATATAAAATCTATCAACAAAATAAATCAAAAAAAAATAAAAAAATGTTAATAATAAAAAGTAAAAAAATAAAAAGGTAGAAAAAATAAAAGTAAAAAAATTTAATGTGATTAGAAAAGAAGCTAGCCGTCAGATATTTTTAATTCACAATTTATACAAAATTATAGAAAAAGCCTTTGATTGATAATATTGCTTACTTCATTTTGTTGTGTATTTAGAGACTTTATTAATACTAATTTTTGTATTTTTAGATATAAAAGTAAATATTTTTCACAAAATGTAACTTAAAAATCTATAATAAAGAATGAAGACAAAAAACTAAATTTTTAAACCATATGAAAAGATATGAAAGGCATCAAATCTAAGCAACTACTAAGCAGCATGAAATTTTGAGAGTTATTATTGTCTCATACATAAGCAATACATAAATAACTGGTTTTAAGAATATGACAAATGTTTTTAAGTAGTCAAAGGGCAATTTGCTCAATTCAAAAGCATCAGAGGCCTATGGCTTATATAAAGTATATTACATGAGTAGTCACATATTGGCAGTATAGTAACTTGAAAAATTAAATACAGACAGACAATATTAGAAAATAAAATGTAAGGTAAATCATTAGTTTATATAAAAAAATGCGCTACACAAAAATATACTATAAGATTAATTAGTAATAAAGAAGATAATACCAAGAATATGTCTCTATAATTGCAACGTTAAATATAATCGTTTGTCAAATTATCCTCAATTCATGATTGAAGGAATGAAATCATTAGAGGTGTAATGTTATCGTTAGCAATACGTATAACAACATATGGTCTCTTTTGATTAAAAAATCGCTATTTGTTTTTCTCTGTAGCTTCTACCGTTTTGGTAGGAAAATAATTTTGTGCGGTTGTGCTGAACACAGGCTGTAGGGATGAATATTTCTTCGAGAAAAACCTGTCCGTCGTTTTGACCAGTTCCAACATTTCACTTGTTATTATTTGCATGTACATTTCATGTATTTTTTATTCATTCTTTTATACATCCAATATATAAACAATCAAACCATCTGTTACATCAAACAAGAAATCAAAACATTTGAAATAAGAATGGAATTGGAATCACTTGACATTACGAAGTGGAACCTTTTTTCGGAAGACTGAAGGTTTTCTTACGATCTCGTGGATTGGTTCCTGAAACATTGTTATGTCTTTGATCAACCTGTAAGAAAAATTACATAGGTTTTGGTTACAATTTTCGAAAATTATCATAATTAGCCCTTTTTAAAACTTTCTGCGAATATTCGTCTGATGTTATAGTTAATTCCAATTCCATGAATGTTATAATAAATAATCAATTTGCAGAAATCATTTCCAAAAAAATTGCTGATATCATAGATATCAAACGCAAAAACTAAATTAAAAATTTTAAAATTAAATAAAAAAGGATATTAAGGGTACTTGTTATAGAAAAGATTGGAGAACAACTGTTCTTTCATGATATTCGGGTTTTTGTTTCATAATTTGAAATAATATCAAGTTTCGATTATAACGGTTTTCTAAGTAAAATTCCAAAATGTTCATTATATCTGTAAACAATACCATGTAAATTTCTTGGACGTAAACATGCTCCTCGTTGTAAGCTCCTTTCTATTAGAGTTTTAATAGATTGAACGAAAAATAAAATACGTACTTGTGCTTTTGTATTTTGAATAGCTTTAAAAATCTTCTTTCTATGGCCAATTGGGCCAACGCCAAGCTCTTCAAGATCTTCTAGTGTAAGGACAAGAATCTGACGTGGTGTAGCATATCCTTTATCTAAGAAGTTTTCGGTGTATTTTCCCATACCAATAGCATCTAACCATTTATTGATTGTCTGCAAGACTGTATAATCCAAGTTCTCGTCACTGAATAAAAAACAAATAAATATACCACAAGTTTTGTTATGTAACTTCTGCGCATATTCATTATAGAACAAAAAGCTTTCTTTGAGAATACAAATCACCCCTTGAGGTGCGACTTTTACTTTTCAACAAAAAACCTAACAATAATTATACAATAAAATTCTTTTAAATAAAAAAATGTTTTTTTCTTTTGTTTGTAGTTTAGGTAAGTGGCTGGGGGTAGAGGTAGAATAGCAATTAAGTGAATGGTCAAACAAACAAACAGAAAATTCTAGATACTAAAGATCACACAACAATGTATTAAGAGTTATTTATGGCTTTAATAATTGTTATTAAATAAGAAAAGCTACATTTAAATACTAATTATCTTCACTAGTAAAAAGTACACGAAAAGAGACAGTAAAGATGGTCACTTTTGTGTACATAACTTTTTTTCTACAATTAAAACAATTTAAAGCCAATAAAAAATTATAACTAAATTGCTCGATAAAGAATATTAGTAACCAGACCAAAATTTATCAATTATTTTTAGATTTATAATAGAAAAAAATAAACCATACGTTTTGGTGACAACCGAAGCAGATGCATCCAGCAGTTCAGGACTTCTGATCCATTTCTCAAGTTGATCTCTTATTTCAACCATGCGAGGACGCTTTGTTCGATCTTTTGTCCAGCAAAACAACATCAAATCATGGATAACTTTCGGACAGTTCTAATTAATAAATAATAGGTGGTCGTTATGTAAAAGAAAAACAAATGAAATAAATTAAAAATCAAGGTTTAATCTAAGGAACTTTTAATTTTCGTTTTAAGCTTTGATCATTCTCTTGCTAGTGTTCTAAGTGCTTTTTTAAAAATTTAAAAATTTATAGCGTTGCTAATTATAGATTACTTTATTGTCAGAAGATTTCGCGGGAATTAATAATTTAATAATAAATAATATAATTTCGCGATTGACCAAAATATCTTTTTTTGAAAAGACAATCAAAATTCAAGATTTTATCTCGTTTATTAACCAGATTTTATGTTCATCACACTCGTAAAACATTTAAACACTTCCTAGTACTTTCAGTTTATGGAAAGGTTTATGGAATATCACTATTATGGTCATTGGCACAAAGTTCTTTAAAATAGATATTACCATGGGCGGTGGCAGGCGATAACCTTGATTCAAACGTTCTAAAACCTTAAATAAAAGAGAATATAATTTATTAAATTAACTGTCCCTATTCCAAAACCTTATAAATTGTTTGAGGAAAAATAATAATAGTTAATAACAACAATAATAATTCATATAAAACACGTTAAATATTTTTGATCACAATCACCATCAAAACAATGAATAATTGATTAATTTCATATACTTCGTAATTTCCCCAATCCCAGTAAGGGCGCTCGCCATAAGACATGATTTCCCAAAGCAAGATTCCATAAGACCATACATCAGATGCTGTTGTGAATTTCTTGAATTGTATAGATTCAGGTGCTGTCCAACGTACCGGAATTTTTCCACCCTGGAAGAAGAGAAGTATGGTATCGTACAATAACTAAACGAAGAGAATTCCTTTCATCCGACAGTACATCTGTTAAAAAAGGTTTTAAACTGCTGTTAAGAATTTAAAAAAAAATTAATACAGAGTGAAGTTTAAGAAGAATTAGTTCGAATTTAGCAGCTTTGAAATATTCTACGAATAACATGCAATATACAATTATCAGATTAACTTTCTCAAATGCCTTCAAATCACATATAATCTTTGAGATAAACATAGTAAAAGTGAAAAGAAACAAGAATAGACGTCCATATGTTTATAATATCGTAATTTTATATTGAAAACACATTTTGATCACACGTCATTACATACCTGAGTGTCATAGGTTTCATCGACTTTAATTTCACGACTCATACCAAAATCTGACACCTTACAAACTCTAAACTCATCTACTAAGATATTCCTGGCTGCTAAATCCTAGGAAAAGGAAACATTAATAAAATTTAGTATTACACTATACATTGTGTTGGGAACACCTACAGCACCAAAACTTTCCTTCGATTATACGAGTCCACCGTATCACGAGTACGTAGTACATCTGGATAGGTTAATTTTTCGTACTTCAAAGTATACCGAATGTTTAAAAAAGTATGTTTTTACTTCTTTTTTTTAAAAGAACAACACTTTGTGTTTAAAAATTCGTTGAAAATACACTTTGAAAAGTGTATAAATACTTAATATATAAATACTTGTTTTTATTTCAAAAATAAAGTAAAAGACCTAACTTTATTGGATATTAAAAATTTCAATTAAATTCTATTGCTTCTCGATTATTCTCCAAATATATTTTCAAAATAAAATATATATTGTTGTAATTGATTATTTGGAACATTACTGGCCACAATGTTCTTTGCATACAGATTAATTATATTTATTTCGAGATTTAACCACTTACCAAACTACTTTGTTTTTAAAACAATATCAATAGCACTAGTTCTGGTAATTGATGATTTCAATTTTCTCAACTTTTAGTTCTCATTCAGTTTCTCGTTCAATATGGGTGTATAACTCCTTGTTTAGATACACTCACGAGTAAGCAATCTAAACCTATATGATCAAGATAAAATAATATTTTACCCTATGAATGAAACCAAGTTCATTAAGATATTTCATTCCAGATGCCACACCTCTTGCCATTCCAAGTAATTGTAAAGAAGTAAACTGCATATCGTGTTTCTAAAATAAAAACAATACAAGAATTTGATCTCTATTATTTATGATTATTGAACGTTGAAGTTAGGGGTGGGGTTAATTGTCAATTGCTCGAAATTGGAGTAAGACCGAGCTTACTTTCTATATACACAGACCAATACATTGTTATTGTTACCTTTATTAAATGGTGTTTTGAGAGCCTTTTGATTATGTTTGTACCCTTTTAAGTACCATGTTTCTT
Source organism: Dendronotus venustus (assembly GCA_031834005.1). Lineage (NCBI taxonomy): Eukaryota > Metazoa > Mollusca > Gastropoda > Nudibranchia > Dendronotidae > Dendronotus > Dendronotus venustus. Next base: position 11,895 of record JAUEKX010409310.1, read on the forward strand.
GATCATATCAAGACATCAAGATCATATCATAGCTATATAAAATCCATACTGTTCTATAAATAATTTATAGTAATTAAATAAAAAAAAAATACTAAACGATTAAAGAAGATCTGCAGTTTATGATACTGACAAAATTTCTGAAATTAACTTTGCCACGCACCTGTAGATACTTATCTAATGCTCCATTTGCCATATATTCCAACACAATCACGTTTGGTCTTTCTATAATGAAGAAATCAAACTCGATAGTCATGAGGAATCTGATCGTAAGCAAGGAAATGAGATTGGCAACTCAATAGTCAGGGAAAACGATTCCAAAATGTAGGTCAACCAACATTAACAACATAAGAAATATTTAAATGTTTAACGCAGGTTAAATACGTTTTTCCTGACTATTATTTTTTTCATGAACTAACCTTTTAAGACAACACCTTCCAAAGTGATAACATTAGGGTCTGTAAATTGACCAATAATGGCAGCTTCGCTAAGGAAATCATCACGATCGTGTTTTGAAGCATTTGGCTGAAATTTATAACCATGTAAAACGAAACAGTTAATAATGTCAGTTTGCCGATGTAGATATTCCCCAACAAAGAACAGAGGTAGTACAAATTATGTTCCTCTTCTTCTATGATAGTTGCCCTCTAGGTTAAATTGGGAAAATTTCTTCAACTGGTAAAATTAAATTCCCATTAAAATATCTCTAAAACAAAATATTCTTCAGGAATTTAAAACAAAATCCTATCTATCGCATCGTATCTAAAGATGTGTATATGTTACATGTTACTTGGAATGACACAATATACAAAACCCAACCTTAAGTGTTTTGATGGCAACATCTTTAGATTTCCCGTTCTTAAACAAAGTTCCTTTGTAAACATCAGCAAATTCACCACCACCCAGAAGCTGACCAATTGTCAATGATTTTTGGTCCACTTCAAAAGCAAATTCAGTGACAGCATCATCAACGTCATTGTAGGTTGTCGGATCAACATACAATTTTGCACCAGGGTAAAATCTTCCAGGCAGTTTCACTATAAGGTGATACCAAGACATTTCATTAAAAGAGATTGGGACTACCACAGCAGGACAAAAGAATAATTTTGTTTATTACCTGGATGACGTAATGATAAGATTAATGAAATCTGATTTGCTAATTAGCCATTTTTATTATGCGATAAAACTTACTCAATGTGGTAACAAAACCAGGCTTAGCTCTGAAAAGAATACTTCGATTAGGAACATTTTTTTAATAAGTAAAACATAATATATAAAATGATATATCTTGGCTAATATGTTACGTATATACTTTTTATACTATATATATACAATCGTTTGTTAAAAAGTTTTTAGCTTGCTGGATTTTCCTTTCAAACTCAATCGAAACAAATTTATAGTTACGATTTCAAAACTTTCCAAAACAATCCAATAACGTATAGTGCTTTACTTTACTAGTCTTGATATCACTTAGCTTTTATCCAACATCAATAAGCAAAAACACAGCAAAAACTTGAGACCAGTTGGTTGTTATATGTTATTGTCTTAATTCAGAGGATTTTTCATGATTGGTATATATATATATATAAACTAGGTAAAAAAACAGGTAATAAACTTACAAGATTTATTGCACGGTCTGTACGGATGAAATATAAAACCCTTGGTCAATGTACTGACCTCACAAGCTTTGTGTGTACCCTCAAACTTTGTATTTCTCCGTACAGATGCACAAAAGATCATTGTCTCGTTAATAACTGAATCCGAAATATTTTGCTAAAATTGGTCTGTAAGTTGACTGATATTTAGAGCCCTACATGTTTGTATACTCCACAGAATTGAAAGCAAATACCTGTTCCATCTTCCATCCGAACAACTTGTGTATATGGTGGGTTTCTTCTACGCCATATCACAAAAACAATGATGGCTATTACAATAACAAATATAACTGCACCAACACCTGCACCTACTGCCAGATCAAGTGCTACGCCACCTTTGATTTGAATCTCTTCTGTTAATGAAACTGGTCCTGTAAACTCCTTTCCATCTACCATGACTTGAGCAGCAACCTTAATCATCAAAAGAAAATTTTTAGGGGTCATCACAGGAAAACACTGTTTCATATTCGGCTGTTAACCAAGCTGACTAAATAAATTGAATTACATTTGAGATGTCATACACTCAATCATACATAACATAAGAACATTCTTACTATCAAAAATGGATTTGATTACATAAAAACTTAATTTTGTTCAAGCCACAAAAGAATCGTACAGATAGATATTCATGAATTAAAATTTATGGGGATGATCAAATTTAAAATGAAAGTTAATCTTACCTTCACATTGTAAGAACGTGTCTGTGTGTCACTTCCTATAACAAAATTTCTTTCCTTAGTCTTTTTGGTTGATCCGCCATAAGTCACCAAGTATATGATATCGTCATTTCCTTTAGCAAATGGTTCATCCCAAGTCAATTCAACTGAACCATCTTGCAATGTCTTTTGATTAAGATTTTGAACTTTTCCAGGTGCTATGAATAATTTTTTTAAATTTACAAAAAAAAAATGGGTAAAATACAAATACAAAATTATTTAATTTGGAAATAAGTCTTAATATAAGATTAGAAGAAAATATTTCGCAAAAGTACTAAATAAAAATTGGTTTAATAACTTGAATTATTGTTTACACAACAAGGTCATACAGTATTTTGTAATTATTCAATTTTAAACATTTAATGGTTTAACTATACCTCCAGGTTCTGTCTTTAAATCGTAAAATTCTGTTGTGGAATTCTCTCCAATTATTTCGGTTATCTTGTTTGTATAAGAAATTTTTAACTGATATGTAGCAAATGCACCTAATCCATCGAGTTTAATAGAGTCTGCTTTCGTAGTTATTGGAAAAACACCAGATGGACATTGCTTGCATAGTATTGTATAAGTACCAGCATTAACATTATTTCCTGGAGAATGAGTCCAAGAAATAACTGCAGAATTATCTGTGATATTTTTTATTCTGACTGAAGATGGTATACCTGGAACCTCTAAAATAAAATAGTTTATTTAATTATTAAAAATACACTTATGCAACTTTACAGTAAAAAGAAATATTAACAACTTAGAAAAAAATACCGTAACATTCTGACGTATAATCATTGTTTCTCTTTTCGCGTTTGAATCCACTCATACAGTTACAATATGTTCGACTATGATCTGCTAAAGCATTTTTTCCACATTTTGTACATTTTTGATTTCCTTTTTCAGGTTTGAAATGGTCTGGAGTACATGCTAAAATCATAAATAGTAAAATAATGAGCAAAATTATTATAGATAAAATTGAAATTACATTATATCAATTATATATATACCTTGTAAAGAATTAATTAGTAAAGAAGAAGATCGATCGAGAAGATGGATTTTACAATGGCTAATTCCTCTCGAATATTTTATTAAATTTGTATCCATTTTTACAATTAAGTAACTTCTTTTGATAACACACCTTTTTTACACACATAACCAAGGCTGAAAAGGTTTTTCTTAACCAGTATATATGCATAATATATATATAATTTATTTTCCCGAGCCTTGCTTTGAAATATATAATCCACTAAATTATGTTGTAATTTCAATGTAATGCATTCAAAAGATACCTTGAAAGAGTCCAGGTTAATATTCAATTAATAATATTTAAGAACGATTCGCAGATCTGAATGTTGCGCCAAATTTTGTATACAAACATTATATATAATTCACCAAAAATGTCAATAAATATATAAAAAATATATATATATATATATTGATACAAATTTTAGTGTCACCATCAATATTCGGTATAGTCCATCCATACAAATGTATTAGATGATTTTAGATGAACTATGATTTAATAAGATATGTCAACATTTTTCATTTACAATTTTACTACAATCCAAGAAATTCTTTCAGTAGACCAACTTTAAAAGGTTTTGCTGAATTAATATAAATATATAAAGAAAAAAGTTTCTTCTATTACTACTAATAGCACATAATAATTTTCATACCAAACATAGTAAAAACAATTAAATATCATGAAATAAACAAACCTAAACATTTTCTTTCAAATTTTTCATGACCAACCTTACAATGACATTCACCAGATGTGTCCTCAATCCCATTCCATTTACATTTCTGAATTAATTTTTTGTCACCAACTTGCTCTGCATTTTCAATACATTTTCCTTCGTGTAATTCTTCTCCAACTACTTTACTTGGTGCATTAAAATCTCCAAACTCTGCTAAAGATTCTGTTACTGATGGACATTTATAATAATACACAGTAAAGTTTCTTACTGAACCACAAGTATGAGTTGAATTAAATAAAAATCGCATAAATTCTTTGTCTTTTGAGTTATCAAAATGAAATGTTCCTTGAGATAGAAAAAATTTAGGGTTATTATCTTTCTTTTTTTTATCATTGATACCAGGATATTTAATCTCTGTTTCTGTTGTAATTCCACTAAAAGTATCTTCCTTATCATTGTTTGCCATATTTGCATTCACAGATATGGACTCAACACATCCTGCTGGAACTTTGTCATCTTTATCAACAAGATTACAGAATCTTCCTTGATAGGTTATGTCAGCAAATACAGTTTTGACAGATTTTATCTTAAATGTTGATGTTTCTAATAAGCAGTTAACAGAGAAACATACTGTCCAATAGAATACTTTCGATAATGGTACATTTTGGTAAATCCATGCAGATCCTCCACATGAATTTGGCTTATGCCAACTATTTGACAAACCAACAATATCTTTATCTTCATCAGGTATATAAACTTTATCTGCAAAAACCACACCCAGCACAAGCGATAAAATGATTATATTGTTCATCATTCATCTTTTTCTAAACATAAAATTATTGTCAAAATAAATTTTAGCAAAACGTTGGAACATAAAACTCAATGAAGAAGCAATTAGACTAATTTATATGCATATAGTATGCATATATCTAATAGATATATATTGAACCAATTTTATAGACTCAAAATATTTCTTAGCACTATCCTTAAATTTTACAAAAATTAAAATACTTTACTTTTGTTGATTACCAAAACCATAAGGGGAAAATAATATGAATTAAAAATATTGTGGTAAATTGTAGCTATACTTTTATATATATGCAACAAAACATGAGAAAAGTGTTTCTTTAGCTTTTTGGTTAATATATACATTGTACACAATGTAATACAATGTCTACAATGTACTACAATGTCTTCAAAACTTCATTATACTGTATATATACATTGTATGTTGATATCACAGAAAAATGTTAAGAAAATAGCTATCAGTCAAAAGAATATAGCAATAAAGTTCATTTTGAATGTTTTGTAACAGGCATAAATGAAACTGGCAGGTAACAAATCAAAAACGGCACGCTGTAAATAAACATATACATATATATGTATATATATATATAATATGTATATATATTAATTGAGATGATTGACCTCAGACCAGGATTAGGAGGTTTTGTTCCTATAGTTAAAACTAAAAATAATAAATAAAAGAAATAAGACCATGCAGGAGAGACCCATAAGGATTAAACAGCAATGAGTAAGAGGATCTGTTGAGCACCAATACGAGGAAGCATTAAGAAAGAGTGGTTTTAATGATACTTCGTTATCATTCGAAAAGAAAAGGCCGAACACA
>JAUEKX010409421.1:0-17574 GCA_031834005.1 Dendronotus venustus
GTTTTAATATGAAAAATAAAACAGATCAGAAAATATTTAACATAATCTGAAATCATACATCAAGGGTACACACTATCATTTACACTAATAGTTTAGAAAATCCCATGTTTTATGTTAATCACAATTTTTCACAATTGGCTCAAAGACTCACTAGCCCGTGCTCGTTGTTTTTCAGATTACCTATTTCTGCAAGCAAAACACCATGGAAGTAAATATTTTCCCCTTTTCTAAGCCCAAGTCTTTTAGACGTCGTCATTGGCGTTTGGTTTTCCATCCATGGTAGTGGTAGTTATTGTTACAATGTTTAGAATCTAAATGGTAGTTTAGAATCTAAACATGATACCATCACTTTCTGAAATCTTGAAGTATTCGTTTTTAGTTTTATAGTTTTATCTTTTACAATGATAAAGTTCAAAATGAAAGTGCCTGGTCTCAAGTAAACTGGAAACTGTTCTGTTTTCAAAATCCTCGGTGGATACACCATAATATAGTAAGCGATATTACATTTTACTCATTTTATAGACCCCAAAATACGCTAGAGCGTAAGAACTATGAAAATCTGCTCTATAAAAAATAGCTCTCGTGTAAAACATAGTTAAAAGTAACCATAGACAACCATGTGAGAGCAAAGACAGAAATATTTGACTCCAGCTAGTTGGAAAACAAGACAAAATATAATGATAAATGAAACTATGTTTTCAATATTGTGATATGGAAGCATGGAAGTATTAAGCAATAAAAATAATGGTAAAAATAAAAAAACAGTCTTCAACAAAATTGAATTTTCTATATATAATGCTATAACTGAAAACAGTATCATTGAGTTAAGTTTTAAAAATAGTAAAATTAGCAACTTTTATCAATGACAAAAAAAATGAAAATTTAAAAATGAAAAAAATATATACATTATACTTAGACATTCTTTTAGTTCTTTTATTAGGTGCTACCCACCTTACCAAGGCTTTTACGATGTGACAATTTCAAAATATATGTCGCGGGTAAAAAAAGTCCCCACCCTCTGGGTTTACACAATATCTAAAACGCCCAAGCTTTATAGGTTGAAAAGAAGAAATTTACACAGAAAGTTAGTCTTGTGAAATCTAAAAACATTTCTTCTATTTAAGGTACATACTTCAATCTATTTTCTAAATTAAAAACAGTTGATAAACCGTAGCCGTATTTTAAAAAATTCAATATTATCTACGAAAGAAAAGAAAAAAAGCCAAAAACATAAAACTATAAAAACTGGGTCAGTTCTGTATGATTTTGCAAAAAATGGGGAAAATTTATGTCTTCATTAATAACGCAGTTATTGGTGGTTGATGCTTTTTACTGAATTTTTGTATGTAAGGAGTTAAGAAACCCAAAAAACTTCAAATTTTGCATCAATAGTTTTCATGTGCAATTTTGTCCATCCGACACACAGCATATTCTAGCTTCAACTACCATTTATACAAAAGTTTTTTTCTGTAGTTAGTTTAATTTAAACGTTTCGTATTATGTTTTTGACCTGCTGTTGAAGATATAATTAATAAACTGAAATAAAAACATATGAAAATTCTAATACTAATTGGAAAAATAACAATTTACATAAAATATGATGGTTTGAATAGTTTGTTCATTTTTTATTCAAATGCAAATTATCAAATGTCTGTCCGACATAATCTAATATTACTATTTGCTTCTAGTTTAATCAAAAATTCAGGATTACAACATTAGCGTCCTGATATAATCCTGAAAGTATTGCTTAAAAAATATATGCATTAAATAGAAGATAAAAGAAAGTTTGCTAATTTGTTATCAAAAGAACCGGTCATAACTTAGCCGTTTATGGCAATGCTTGCTGTGTCAACCATTGTTTTAAATTGGGAACCGTCTTTAGCTAAAAGTGATGATGGTGTGTCGAACTCAACCACCTGTAATAACAAAAAAAACAGTCGGGTGTTACTTTCATTCAGGAGCCAAATAAATACCTCAAAGTAATGAAAAGATTTGCGATTCATTACCCAAGTGTTTTATATTTCTGTGGTTGAATATCTCCATAAGTGGTATTGGTCGATGTGTAAATTATATATGTTAAATGGTAGATACGGTAGCGAAAGAAAGCATGTGAGAATCGTGGGCTTTACCTCAGTGAGCGATGCAAGGCCTCCTTATTAGTTTCTTCACAAATCAGCAAAAACGTGTTAATTTCCGAGGCTCAATTTTACGATGGTTCAATTTTGCATTAATCTATGGAAATGTTTGAGGTTGAATAATTTTGATTTATAATCAAAGATAAAATTCTTCCGCAAAATTATTTTCCGCAATCACTTTCTTTCCTTAAGGTAAGAGAAATCGCTTAACTTCGCCCTTTTTTTTATTGGTACCATAAATAGGATAATGTTACACGAGCTGCGTAGCCTGAGCAGGGTTTTAAATGTGTTATAACCTCCAACGTAATCTCTTCATTTTATTAAATTCAATGAAAACTAAGTTATAGATAAGTGATCTATCCTGTTTAAGATACAATTGTAGCAAGCAGGAAACAGGCTAAAATGGGAAGCAAAGACGGCCGGGGTTTAGCGAGAAACCCCAGGCATCCCGGCTAGTAATAACATATTATTTTATTTAATACCTTCCCAGAATCCATCACTAAAATCTTGTCGCAATGCATGATGGTATTTAAGCGATGAGCAATCGTAAGTATGGTGCAATCATTGAAAGATTCTTGGATGGTTTCTTGGATCTTTGAATCTACAACATTTATTAGAAAGTTAGAAATTAAACACAGGTCATGTAGACATAGACATTGTCAAACAGCTGTAGGGGAGAACGTTTTACAGGCAAGTGTTCTCCTCTCAAGAATACGCTACTACTAAGTAGAATAGAAAAAGTAGAAAATTTAGAATTCAACTTCATTCAAAATTATTCGAATTTTTGTATGAACCTATTATGGATTAAATCTGAATTATATATAGTTAGTCTATTTTTCGCTCATTAGTTTCTTAACTTGACAACTTATTACCAAATTTAAATGATATGTCGGTATAAAAATGTAGAAAATTGTTCATCGGAGGAAAATATAGCAATTCTCTAGTCTTACCAGTTCTTGAATCAACAGATGCTGTAGCCTCGTCGAGAATGAGAATCTAAAAAAACAATTTAATATTAAACATATCAAACAGTGGTGATAATTTGTAAATAAATATTTAACCGTGATTTATTAAGAACACTTTCTTTTTTAACAGAAATCTGGTTACTAAGGGTTGAGCACTAAAAGCAACACTGAGGGCTCAAATTAGATATACTCAGAATTTTGAAATACACATTTTTTTTAAAATAGGGTTCTATTATAAGCAACCTTTAAGCAACTTGAACCATGACCGTGGGCTTGTAGAAAAATAAATAAAAATTCTAAAATTCTTCTGGAATTGGTTTACCTTGGTTTTTCTCAATAAAGCTCTAGCCATGCAAACAAGTTGTCTCTCTCCAACAGAAAAATTCTGCCCACCTTCATTTACTTTTGCTTCTAATTTGTTTGGTAATATATTAACCTAAATAAAAATAACAACTGGCATTACAAAGGTAGCAATGAATTTAATATAGTAAAAAAGAAATTCAGTGTAATACTTCTAAAACAGTTGGAGAAAATAGTAATGAAATTTGGAGAGAAAATTGCCAATATCTTTCCAAAGTAAGCGAATTTGAGTGTTAAAATTTCATGCACATACATTCAAATGTCGCCATATAAACAAAGCTGTGTTCGCAAAAGTTACGGCCAGTTACGTATGAATGGAAATCTTTCATGAATGCACTTACGGTGTCTTTTAAGTGAGCTTTTTCAATGGCATCCCATATCTCTTTGTCAGAATACTGTTTGAAAGGGTCTAGATTGTACCGCATGGTTCCATTAAACAAAACAGGGTCCTGAGGAATGATAGTTAATGATGCACGTAAATCCGACAACCCTAAAAAGACGAGATGTTACCATATGTATTTAGCACATATTATTTTACTCTCGGAGTAGCTGATAATAGTAATTGATCACAGCTTTTTATGAGGATTAAAATTTCCCAATGATCGGAGTGTTTTTGCATGTTGCAAAAAATGGTTATGGTTAATAATGGTTAATATTTATATACTCAGCGACAAAAGCAACAAAATTGTCAATTGTCATATTTATATTGATGATGTTGATAATGTTGATGATGATGATGAACATTACATCTCCATTACATGTTTACATCATAGAGGAGATTTAAGAGTATAACACTTAGTCTAAGATGTCGTATGTCAGCCATCCTTTGACGTTAGAACGATGTTCTTTTGACGTCGTGTACTGGTCGAGAAACTAGAATAAACATACCAACGTGTTGAGTATCGATGCCACTGATTCGAATGGTTCCATGTTGTGGATTCACTAATCGATACAAAGCGACACCAATACTTGATTTACCAGCACCTGTACGACCAACAATACCGATCTTCTCTTGATCTTCAATCACTATTGACATGTCTTTCAAAACCAACGGTAAATTCTCACGGTAACGAAGCTAAAAAAACAAAATACCAATAGTTACTAATAACAGTTAATAATAGTTAATAACAGTTAATAACAGTTAATAACAGTTAATAATAGTTAATGATAGTTAATGATAGAAAAAAAGTTGCAAAAAAATGAAACCATCTCTACATTTCCTCAGAAAAAAGGTTGCATAAACAGCGCGACTGCGGCCTTGGAAATTTCCCCTTCAGTAATTCAGTAATTGATAAAATGTCAAAAAAGCAATATAAAAAATGAAATAAATCAAAAGCAATATCGCACTAATACAGTTGTAAAAACAAGCAAATCCTAGACCCATTCTTTTTGTCATTATCACTCTTGTCCGATGTCATTGTGCTGAATTTTCATTTTGTACTCAAAAAAGACACAACTATTACTCAAAATGACAGCCATTTCCATTGATTTGAAAAAACAATACCATCAATGTCATCTTATTCTAAATTGTCTCATTACACATCGTTCACCCACTTTCGCTTTGTTCATTAAGAAAATCACGATAAGCCTGCATATAGTAAAGTAACTCGAGGCTTTATCTGCAGCCTCCTTCTATTTTCCAGATATCACAAAGCGATTATAAAGACTGTCTTGCAGAGCAGTTATGAAAAACAATGATTTTCTTTGAAGAAAAAAGATTTTCTTTGAAGTAGTAGATCGTCCGCATTTAAATTACGTTTTCTGGCATTTATTTTTTGTTGACTTACTGAAACGTTTTCGAATCTGATACTTCCATCCTTCTGCCAGTCTTGAAGAATGTTTTTATCTTTTGTCTTGAAATCTCCTTCAGACTGTAGAGTTTTCAAGTAATGAAATAGACGTTCCAAGCTCAAACTTCTTGCTTCCAAGTCACCAACTAGACGGATGCAGAACTGCAGAAGTCCAAGAATCTAGAAGAAAGAATAAACAAATATATATACATGTCAATAATTTATTATACGGAATTGCTTAATCGGGTATGAATATAACTCTTCCCTTGTACCTTGGTAATTGTACTTTGTACTTTCGGTAACTTAGTATTTTCGGTAGCGAAATGATATTCGCAAAACTTTAATCGATTATTCGTAAAAATAAATACCCCTAAGCATATAACTACAGTTATTCCCAAAATTAAATTCTCCCTCGAAAAAAAGATTTATTTGAAAAAAAAAAAATCGGCGAAAATTAATACCCCAAACATAATCGAAGTTTCTAGGTTCGATCTTTTGTACACACTGGTAATGTGGTTACAAAAGAAACTGGTAAACTTATTACTAATACTCTACCGGCTGAACTAACCACCTTTGACATAACACAATGAAAAAGGATATAAAGTTGAGAAGCTGAATGTTAGCGAAGGAATATAAACAAACTTACTCTCGAACTAAACAAAATGCACAACGCTGATATTGATGCAGGTATAGTATCTCTCAGCGCGACAGTCGTACAACAAGTCGACAGGATCATTGCCAAACAAACAAAGTCTAAATAGACACCTAACATCCGTGGCACAGCGTAGAACGCCATCAGCGGGGATACATTCTGATCGATCAACGAGTGAAAGTGTTGCGTGCAGACTTGTTGCTTTTTAAAGGCTCGTAGCGTGACCAACCCTTGTGCACTGGTGGATACATACGAGAATACTGGAGATCGGGTAACATTCTCTACTCTCTTAATTCCTCTGAACACCTTCATAAAATACTTTCCGGCGACAACGAAAATCAACAATGCAGGTATCACGCCTAAGAACATCCAGTTGATACCGATACCAACAAACACGATGTAGGCGAAAGATCTTAATATATTGCGGGTAACGTTCTCGGCTAGGTAAGGGAGAAAATTATCTATCTCGTCAACATCTTTCGCCATCCGATTCACTATTCGGCCGAGAGGGGTCGTGTCAAAGAACTGCATAGGGGCTTGAAAGATCACTCTGAAGACAGCGTCATGGAGTCGAGTGGAACCGTTAAGAATATATAAGACGCAAAACACTGAGCCCAACACAGCAGTCAGGTTCATACCGAATATAGAAATACCGTATCGCACCATATAGTAGTCAGTTCGTTTCGTTGATACTAGTCCAAGCTCGCTAGATGTTTGGTTACTAGAGATAGTCTAAAAGAAAAAGTACAAAAAACAATACACTCGAAATAACATTAGAATTGTAGTGTAACAACCAAAAGGTTTGTGAAGATACATATTGGGGGGGGGGGGTTCAAAATTGCCACTGGACTCTGGACCTCAAAAACATTTAAAACCACACCGTAATTATTCGAATAAGCATCCAAACGAATAGAAAAGACTGAATTTATTTTATATTACAATCAAAAGGAGGCCAAGTAAAGAATAAAATCAGTCTTTTTCTTTAATCCAAGGAATAGCATAAGGATGTGTTACAAACCATATTGTTTTGATTCGACAAATCTTGATCATTCTCTAGCCATAACGACAACCAATAATCACCGAGCATTTGTAAAACAATAGATGAAAAGATCAAAGAAGCAATGAAAATTCCAACAATTATACCTATAAAAAGGAAAGAAATGTATTTTTTTAGCTAAGAAATGGAAAACCTCCAAAATCTAGAACATCGAATCTCGACTATTGTTTCTATTATTTGATTAGCTTCAGCCTATATGAGAACTGTCTTTTATATTAACTTGCTCCCGTAGTAAAATTCAACGAAGAAGAACTTTATAAAACTGTATTAATCATCATTTTTGTAGGTAACACATCTCTTACCTATCCTAATAGATATCCTAATAATATCCTAATAGATGAAAAAGAATCAACCATACACATAAATTTAAAAATAAATGACACTCACTTACCTCCAGCGTGTCTGAGGAAACCAATATAGGTAGATGCAGATACTGATCCCATTTCTTTTTCTTCATGTTCAATCAAACGTCCTGAAAATCAGTCAGATACTGTAAAACCATCGCATCATTAAAATTGAATGTTGATCCATGAAAAACGTTTGGAGAAACAAACATTCAATAATATTTTATCGTACCATCAAAGAATAATTTACGTTTTCACACTTCTGTGCGAACAGATAGCCCCATTTTTTTATGGAAAGAAGAACGATAAATCATAATTTTACCTTTTTCCTTCAACTGTTCTTCTTTAGTATTGACAACTTTCATCACCTCTTCTTCCTCAAAAATCTCGTCGTCCAATAATATTGATCCACTTAAATTAACATCAGACGCCGATCCTGAAAGAAGAAGTGATGTTCGCAGGTGACTGTTGCTATGATGCAAATGATGAATGTTTGGTGAAAGTAAATTTGAAGAATGGTGATGCTGATGATCATGTTGATGGTCAGATTCATCTTTCTCATATTTAGCATGAAACTTCTTGATATCTGCAGCAAAGTCCTAAAAAGTTCAGAAAAATAATTACTGATACTTATTCCCTCTGCTAATCTGCATTTGGTTGATTTAATGTTCTGGGTAAATCAACCAAATGAACAGCGAGAAACATTTTTAAAAATGTGAACACACACTGCACAATTAGCATAATTATACATAACTATACACTTTCACAGACAGAGTCTGGAATGTGTTAATCCCTCAACCCAAAATAGTACCCGTCAATATTCTAAATAACGAGGTTCTAGACAAACTCCTAAATGTATTTCTGATCTCACTTCAAACTTCTAGTATATTTGTAAGTTCTAAGTATAGTATATTATCTGTTAATTAACAATTAATTATTAATGAGTAGGAATTTAACCTTATATATACTGTGTTTATATTCTAATATTCAGTGTTTTTATTTTAACTCTTGTAATTTAATTTGGTTTGGTAGTTACTTATGTACCTTGTCATTGTTCATAAGTTGTTCATAAGTTCCTTGCTCTTGAAAATGACCATCTTTCATATAAATTACATAATCACAATCTTTTAAATACTAAAAAAAAAAAAAAGAAGTTGTTAAATTAACTTTAGGAATTATTATACCTGAGGTGAAATCTGAAGAGGAATCGAAAATATTTCGTTAAATAAACGATAAAAAACACTTTAATAAAATTAAATTAGGAGAAATAGTTTAGCATTTGCTTATTAGATTGTTTGTTGATTTTTTTCCTTGACTCATTATTACTTGAATATTGTTATTGTCATTACTTGAAGCTGATGTGTGACGAATAGTACAGAATGCTTTTTCATGGCAAGCTTAATGCAACAATTAAAGATGTGCTTTCCAACTTCTGCATCGACTGCACTCAATGGGTCATCCAATAAGTAGAGATCCTACATTCAAAACAAATAAAGTAGAGATTAATAATATAGTCCACACTGCTGGATTATACAACACTTATTACTATTTGTTTGGTCACAGTATGAGAGAAAATAGCAACATTTTGGACACAGAATAATCATTCAAAACAAAAAGTTTGATATACTTTTTTATTCAAGTAGATGCACCAACTTAATTACTAATTCTATATACTAATACTACATATACACATACCTTTTCTGCATACACTGCTCTCGCTAAACTGAGTCTTTGTTTTTGACCTCCACTCAAATTGACCCCTCTTTCACCAATCTGTAAAAAAAGTTACAGATTTTTTTACATCTGAAAAACTGACAAAATACAGGATGACATCTGCAATAAATGCAGGTTAAAAAATTAAGACAAATTTCAGATATATAAATTTTTAAATGTTTTATTGCTTGTATACCTCAGTTAGATCCCCACTTGGCAGATCTTTAAGATCTTTATCCAAAGCACACACATGACAAACCTCTTTATAGCTAAGAAGAAAATAGTAAATGTAAAGTAAATAGTGTATTGTAATTTTTTTTAATCAAATTCATCTCACAAACAACAACAAAAAACCTACAATTTCTCTTCATGATCTTTATCAAACAAAACATTGTCTCTAATAGTTCCATTTAGAATCCAAGGCTAAAAAACATTATAGTAAGTAAGTAAGTTGACAAAGCCCTTGAACCCTTTATTTCTATTTATAATTACTAATATTAACGACTAATCTTAACGTTAACGAATTAAGTATTTACTTTGTAATATATTTTCTTCTTTAATAGTTTTACAGTAATTTAACTATTTCCAAAAGTTTTGGGGGCATCCGTGTGTAAGGTGAACAGCTACAAACCATGAATAGATGTAAGTTTAAAAATCAAGCATATACCTACCTCTTGTGGTACATAAGCAATAGAATCTGTGATAGAAATGGTTCCTGACTTCATTTGCATCTGAGAAAAATTTATCATAAGATTGGTAGAGTGTGATTTTTTGTAGTAGAACAAAAACTTCTATAAAATCATTATCGTTTCTTTAATTATAATAATAATAATAACATCTAAGTTTGCATGTACTATTTCCATGTCTTTCTTTTGAAATAATAAATAAAAACAATAGGGTGATGATAGTAAGTTGTCAACAATACGAAATAATTAAGAATATGAATTAAAAAAAGATCTTATAAAACAATATTTTAGACAAAATAATTCACCTCATTGAGCAAAGCTTTTAACAATGAACTTTTTCCAGAACCTATTGTTCCACATACACCAATAAGTGCTTTCTATAAACAAAAAATTAATAAAATATCAAACAAAATACATAAATCTTTCTGTTATATTCGGAACAAATCCAGGAAAAGCAACAAATAAAAAGGCAAAACAAATGCCCAAGTATCGTCAATATTATAGGAATTTAAGGTTAATATAATATGTAGTATTTATGTTTTCAAACCTTTTTAATTTCTAATGAGATGTCAAAAAGTATTGGAATATCAGTACTATTTTCATTGCTGTAAGCGTTTGGTGTATCTCGAATTTCAAGCAAAGATTGTTGTTGCTCATCTGGAATGATCCTGATCTCAATATCTATTATGAGAATATCATTATTAAATATGCATTTTTTTTATAAACTGCTGGGTAGTTTCTTTTAGCAAAAAAAACAAAAACTTAAATACAAACTTAAATTAATTTCCCTTAATTAAGTAAAAATATTATCATTTATTTTTTTTTAAATTACCATTATTTCCTAACTGTTCCATTTCATTACGGTCATCTTCTCTCTGAGCATCATGCTTAATTCTGCCAATTTCATCTCCATCACTTTTATCAACAATCTTTTTATCCTCATCAAGATTTACCTAAAAACAAGATTAGTTCAGCTAAAGAAATTCAAAATATAGAAATATAATGAAATAATTTCTATGAAACAAATTATATATATATATATATATATACATCACTTTAAGGAAATCAATTTGGTTGGAATGTTTTTAGGAAGCTGCTACAGAAAATATATTTTTCCAAAAACCCACCTTCAAAGTTCCGTAAAGTACTATGAGAAGGAAGTTAAACACTTATGTGTAAAATTTAAAATAATACCTTCCATGAAAAGTTTCCATTACAGAGTTTTAAAGCATACTCTGATTCACTACTTTCTTTTTCCAGAAAATCTTCATGTTCTTCTAAGAGAAGAAATTTCTGAAAAAAAACCACAAAAAATCATTTTGATATTGATTATAAATTAATGGTCATTATAATCATAACTAAAATTGATTTAAGGGAGAAAATCAATATTATTTAAAATAATCAATCAAACCTCAATTCTCCTGAATGCAACAATTACTTCAGCACATCCACGCACTGCTAAAGGACCAACAATAACATAAAAATGCAGCAAATTGAAGACTGCTAAACAAGTAAAAACCTAAAAGAAAAGCAAATAGTTAAGAATAATGCTAAACATAAAGTAATATGTACAGCAATCCAAAGATCTTGACAATAATTCATAAGGTAATGAACTAAAGAAAATGGAAGATCACTTATTTCAGAAAATGTTAACTCAGTTTCAAACAATAATCTGGTATGAAGAAAACTAAAGATTTATTAGAGATTACAAAACGTTTTGTTAATATTAATAATGTTGTTGTATCTATATTTAGAAAATTACAGAAGAATCATATTAATAACCTTTGATAATGTGGGTGGGTTTCCAAAATAGACTTCTGTCAGAATAGTTACAACTGGAGCTAGTTGGGTAATTAAAAATCCAAATGTAAATGTAAAAGCTTGAACAGATGCCATCCTTCTGATTTGTGTCTCTTCGTTTTTTCTTAAGCCTAAATCAAAATTAGGCCTATATGTATATATATTGGTTATTGATATGCTTTTTAAAAGTTTAGATTCTAAAGTGGTTTCAAAGGTGTTTTTGCATTTGGAGCTGCAAACAATAACAAAAATTTTAATTTTAAAATGACTAAAGTAAACAGATAAACACATGATGCAAGTTTACAGCATACCATGAATTACAGATGAAAAGGATTCCTCCCATGCATACATTTTTATTAGCTTAATACAAGATATGGCCTCAGTAATAAGTTTGACCTAAAAGAGACAAAATAAATAGTGTATACTGTAGATATATATTTGTTATGTAAAAAGATAAAACAATCAAAACATCATCAACAGGATTTACCCTTTTATCTGTCCATTTCAGGGCATTTGTTCTTAACTTGACAAATAATCTACCCAGGCCAATCTAGATGAATATAAATAAAAAAGTATTCCAGTATACTACCAAAAAAATAAAAAAGTAATGAGAATTGAGAATACAAAATCGAAGCGAAATTTAAAGAAGTTGTTTACTCAAAATTGTTATTTTTAGAATCTATTTAAAATCTAAAATTGTTGTATTTTGAAAAGAAAACTTTAAATTATCTGATGGGCAATGTAATGCATAGTATATATACATAAACAAAAGGCAAAAAGAAAAAAGAAAGTAAGAAAATAATGATAACCATAGGATAGTTATCATTCAAAAATGACTTGGTGTGTGTGGTGTAATCCCCTTCAAGTTTAAATTTTATGAAAGTATAAATAAAAAACTGGATAAATTCAGAATGAATATCAACCTTTATAGATTTACTTTAATTAAATAAAACTGTAATTTGAAGGAAATGTACCTGTAAAGGAATATAAAGTAAAACAACACCCATACCAACAAGAGCAGAATTACCAAAGTACATTGTCAAATAACCACCAGTTGTTACAATACAAAGAGGCACCACTAAAGATATTCATATATTAACAAATTTATGTTCAATTTATCTTCATATAGCTATATAGCATATATATATATATATTTATTTCTATAATGACCACTACACAAAGAGAACAATGATGCATTAGATAAAAAATATAATAATACCACTTCTTATATAATTATATATACAGTGGACTCTCTCTATCTCGACTACCCTCTATCTCGAACTTCTATCTATCTCGAACAATTCTCTCGGTCCCTTGGACATTTGTGAACGCTCCAAGCTATTTTTATCTATCTCGAACTTCTCTATCTCGAACTTTTCTCTATCTCTAACAAAGTTCTTGGTCCCATGTGACTATTTCTCTCTATATCTCAAACTTTTCTTTGCCTTAGGGTCTTTAGGGTCTTTTTTGCACGACCTTTTTGTTTGATAATCGAATGTCAAAAGTTCGAATATTTTCAAAGAGTTCGAAATTCGAAATTTAGGACCAAAATATCATGTAAAATCGACAACATTGACGTTCGAATCATAAGAATGTAGCCAATCAGAAATCAATTTCATTCTTTGTTTACATTGATTACTGAAAGTGATATTGTAAACGATGTACTGAAAAATCAAGAAAACGAAAATGAAGAGAGTGGTGATGAAGATGGTGTGATGCTTGACCCTGTGGTGGAAAAGCCGTCGAGATCTGCAATTGAATCAGCTTTAGAAGTTTTGAAAGATGCAGCCATGTTTAGTGACAAAAGCGGTCAAATGAAGAGAGCGATTTTTTATTTAGAACGGCTCTATGAAAGTGATAGAGTTGAATTGAGAATATTCTGACCACTCAAACTTGAAGTTTAATATATCTTTAATAAACCATTATCAACCTACATTGCTGTATCCGGGAAAATTTTGACTTTTGAAGCAATTATCTCTGTTTCGAGTTTCTGAGGTTGAGATAGAGAGAGTCTACTGTATTCTAATTTTCTAATTTCCAGAAAAAAAACTTATTAACCTACCCACTAAATATGGCAGATACATGTTACCTTCAAGTACCCTTGCTGCATCATTTGAACAAAGATTGACTAACTAAAAACAAAATTTCACATAGTTTCACTTTCAGTTTTTTCTTTATTATGCTTTATTTGTTATATATAATATACAATACATAATCAGGAAACGCAAGTATTAGTTGAGGCATAAATAGTAGTAATATCACTGATTGATGTATAGTCCTGTTAATTTTTTTGACTCAAGATCATATATTAATTTTGTGACTTCAGCATGGTTTACGGGTGTAAAATAAAAAGAATTTGGCAGACTTTTTCTAGACAATTATAATATTCCTTTAACTGCACAAGTTTACAAGATTTTAATAAAACTATCAATATTTTAGCATTTTCTAATTTATATAATATTAATTTTATTTATTACATTCAGTAAAAAAATGACAACAAAATAGTGTACCTCTCCAATAGTTTTATCACCTGGATTTTTTATTTTCAATGCTTTTTCATAAATAACAGCAAGTATAGCACTCTTGTTGAAACAGCCATTTCTCGAACTGAGAAAAAAACAAAGAGCTCTAGTGATTGTTCTAAAACATAGTGCCAATCCTAATAAACAAACCTAAAAAAAAAAGAGTATATATTCAGTAATTTAAATTATCAATTGAATATCAATCAATCCATTTATTAGTGTCAAGAAGAAAACCAATTTAACCTTAATTTTAATACCACAAGAGTTATTATGATCTTTTTCAGATTTTTATGCTCTAAAATGGTATAAAAAAATACATGGAACACAGTGTGCTGAGCTTAAAGAGAGTTCCAAATTACACAAATAGCTTGCACCACAAGTGCCACCTGAAGCACTGGGTATTGAGTCCAAAAATTATTTTTGATATAAAAAAGTGAAAAATGCGGAAAAGCTACTTTGTGAGAAAAACAAAGATTAATAATCTATACTATAATATAGTATAAATTATACTTATAGTATATATGCATATACTTAGTATAATTTAAGCTGTTATTACTAAGTGTTTTTTTACTACTTTTTGCCTTTCTTTAACAATTTCTTTAACAGAGTGAGAGGCCTGTGTATATATATATGAAAAAAGCCATACAATGCTAAATCCTTCCTGAATTGGCCTGCTGGGATCTTCAAGGAACTCTAGTAATTTCCGGGTTAAAATGCCCTTAATAAAAAAAAATGTAAATTAATTATTATATATATACACACAATAAATCATTCATCATTATAATCACATTCTTTTATAATATCTTTTTATATATATATATATGTCACAATTCCACAAGGGATAAATATTCCAAGAGAACTAGGAACCTAGAAAATATGCTAGTTTAATTGCCCAATTATGGCAATTTACACTACTATTTTAACATATAAGAACTCTATCACTATGTAGATTAGAGATGATGTAATGTAACAAATTTTCGATAATAAGTAATATAAGCATATAATAACTATTTTTGAGGGAAATATATAAAAAAAATTGGCTAATGTTGAACTTTGTCAAATTTGTTTTTGTGATTTGTTATTTGTTATGAAGACTTTTTGCATTATTTGTATATTATATATATACTAAAATTTAAGATATAAGACAGGATCAATGTATGCCTATGACTTAATATTGCAAAAGAATAACCTACAAAACCAATAAATTCTGCAATAAAGCTGATAAATGCACATATGAATGCCCAAAATATTCTTTTCTTCGAGAAGTTCCAAAACACATGCCAAAAACGAAACTTTTTGTCAACTTTTTCTATTTTTCTTTCTTGTTCTATGTACCTCATTAGTTTAATAGAAGTAGATTTTGCTTTCATGCATTGAGACAAATTTCCAAAGTCTGTTGAATCTAATGCAGCTTTTCTGATACCTCTGTAAACTAGTGGATAAATCCATGTGAAGAGAAGAATTTGTATGAATCCTTGCTCTTCAAATAGTGGATCCCCATTTCTAGATAGAAACAATTAAGAAAAAATTAACTTATTTTATCCTTAAAAAAACTATATATGTGCATATTATTGTGGTTATGATGTTAAACTATATATATCCGATATATATACTTCTTGTTTCTCAATTTTAAACAATAAGAGGCTAACTTTAATGTAATTATCCATACAACTTATGCATGCAAAATCATTACTCCTTTTTATTTTTTTCTGATAAGACTGCATATATACCTCTTTATACCATAATGGAATCGCCAAGGTATGAAATAATTACTTCTGTTGTCTTTTTTTGCATCAGAACTATCTTCATTTTTATCCATAATCTTTATGCTTGTTTGTATCTGGAGGTGATATTGAAAATTGAAATATAATATATGTACTCTCTCTTAAATCTTAGAAGTGAAAGTAAGTGTCAATAAATAAATGAAGGTAAAATGGAATGTCTTAAATTGACAATGCATATAAATTGAAAGAACTTTATTTTAATATATATTTATTTAATAGCACCTGTGTTGGGTATATATATCTTTAATCACCCCTCTTGAACAAGTGCCCATGGATGATATAATATATATAGTTCTATCACAATTCTTTCTAACATGTTATTAAAAACATTATTTTATCACGAAAAAGAACTACATGTTTTTAGAGCGACGTTTCAACTGTTATGTCTTTATCAAGTGTCTTTTCAAACAAAATCTATCTGCTTATAAACGTTTCATTGTTAAACAATATTATAATTACTATTCCCTGTGGGACATACAATAGGTGACAGAAAAACATATTAACTTTACAAAGATTATTAAGTATTAATAATGTATATATGTAAAGAAAATTATAATGATGTTAACAAAAAAGCTACAAAACATAAATTTGGACAGTATAAAATCGTGCAAAGAATAAAGACTAACGATAAAACAAAAACGGTTTTACTACTTGAGGTGAGTCTCTCCCATTTTTTTCTGCGTTTAACCTCTAATGTCATACGTGTTGTATCAACTTAAGACGTAAGCTATGAGGTACACAGTCTAATTCAATGCTTTTTTGATAGTTGGCCAAGTGATGTTCTTGTTTATTCTTCTATGTTTATATATATATAACTACAAAATGCTTCCTTTAGTGCATCTTAAAGGGAACCTTATTAAATAGACATTATGTATTGCAGCCTTCTTATGCAAAACAAAATACATATCTGACTATTTCAATAGAAGCTGTTAGCAAAGTGTGTAACAGTGCACAAGGGTGTAATTTTAGCAATGACTAATTTTGAGGATTGATGAGGGGGATTCAAGTCACCCTACTTAAGTGACGGTACCAGATTAATAATGATGACATACATATAACGTTTTTCTTTTACAATCGATGCACTATGGATACACAATGGTCAATGACTTAAAAAAATAAATAAAATGTTTGTTCAACATTCAAAACACTTTCGTTTTGACAAAACCGCGAAAGTTTAGCCCGCAACCCGTGCACTAGACTGGAATGCATAAATTCCACTGACTTTCCACATAAGGTAATTCGCAGTGCAGAATACCTCCATTGACGCTTGTCTTTGTGTAATCAATAGCGAGCTTAGGCTTCAGATAAAGAAGATCCACCAAGTAGTAAGACGAACTTGCTAATTAAAAATAAATATTATCAGCTATTACACTAATCACCAATCAACCTATAGATTACTCATATCGGGTGATATTGGAATAAATCCTGGTCCTACTTTGTGTCAACATTGCCAGAAAGCTGTACACGAAAACTAAAAACAGTTTGAATGTGAGAGGAGATAATGCAAGAAGAAAGCGACGAGATGTTTGCATGTTCCCTTTTGGTCCTACCTTTTCATATTACTTTATATTATTTATTTTTTTATTTATTTATTTTATTTTATTTTTTTCTTAATATATATATATATTTTTTTTAATTGTATTGGATGAAGAGCCATTGCGACATATGGATAAGCCAAGAAAATACATTTATTATTATTATTATTATTTCTTTGTAAAGACTTTGCTCAGGCTGTTCTTATTGCCGATATTATCCTCTTGGGCGAG
>JAUEKX010409532.1:0-19171 GCA_031834005.1 Dendronotus venustus
CATATAGAGAATTAGAATCAAACATTGCCATGGAAATAAAATTATGGTTTTACCTCCTGAACCTTTCCACTACTGTTCCATTAAATATAATATAAAGACACAAGGCTAAATTAGTTTTAAGTCCAATTTTATAATACATCCAGAGTCACTTTAAAATCATAAGTTTAAAAGTAACATACGTTACGAAGCTTTTTAATAGTGCAATGATTTAAAATTCTCAGGTTGATCTTGAACTTTTGATGCTAAATATTTTACTAGTTTGTACCAACTAAATGTTGGCTTGACATAACCGTGGTTTATTAACTTACTTCCAGAGAAAATGGTATAAAAGTTACAGTGGAAATTTACTGCCTGAAGTAATGTGTGTTACAGAATTTGCGAAAAAGTTAATGTCATATAAGTGGATGCTTTCTTTTAAATATGTTTAGAATTAATCTATCCAAATTTAATCATTGATAATTGATTTAAATTACTTTGAACGTGACTTGTACATAAGATAATCTATTATTCTCCTTATAGGTAGTTCCAGTATGACGAAAACGAATGCAGAAAAGCAAAAGGAATATAGAGAACGAAAAAAGATTGAAAGTGGATAATTTCTAGAGAAGGAGAGGAAACGGCAAAAGAAATACTACAGAAAGACTTCTGAACTGAATAAAAAAGAACTGAAAAAAAAAACGAAGAAAGGCGGTCACGTACAAAAATGTTAATCGAAAAGATATATCATGAATCAAGTAATACCGTGTGATAGTGGTGGGATGGGTCTAAAATTTTTAGTTTAGCTTAAAAATTCAGGTTAACGGTATGGTCAATTTACTATATCTTTTATTAATAGTTCTTATTCTTCAAATACATTATTTGACAACTTTTGTTGATTTACTTGTTAGTATTCTGGGTCTCTGTATGGTATAATCCATAACAATATTATGTTACTATTTTTAGTTTATATAAAGCATAATTTTCGTTTTTACAGACCCATTAATTGTTTACTTGAGTTTATTATCTGTTGTGTAAGTCTTTTTCAGTGTTTTCACGGAAGCTGGAAATCCATTTAGTGCAAAAGTAGATTAAATCAAAGAGTATAAAATTTTAAGACTTTTTGTAACATACGTTATTATTGTAGCTTTAACTTTTACATAAAATCTAAAGGTTTTCATTGTTTACAATTTATGTTATTGTTTATTCTTTGTTTTATACCTTTCAGACAACACTATTTGCTAACTTTTATAGATTTATAGTTACTATTCTGAGTTTTATATGGATTAATTTGTAACCATATATTTTTACTGTGTAAAAGTTTTTGAAATCCTAAAATGTTGAGTTAATTTTCATTTTTATTATGAAAAAGATTTTTTTTTTTTTTGCAACATTTCTGTTCCCACACTATTTCTACACTATTCTCAATTGGTTAGAGAAGGAAAAGCCTAGTCGTAACATAAAGATCCTAATATACAAGATGGTAACGTAGGTTACACGTGAAAAAATGGCTAGTAACATCAAGGGCCTGTAAAACTGAAATGGAAGGGATCTTGTAGTGCATATTTACTATTTCAAGACCCTATCATACCATATATTAAGATGCTTTATAATTCTTCATCGAAACCAATTGTCATATTTTAACGTTTTTCAAGTTTCAAATGTCGCACTTTTTTAAAAATGGCTCATCTATATGGAAAACCAGAAGAAAACTGTAGCTATAAGCGAAGAAAAAACTAACAAGGGATAAAAATAGATAATTATCTAGGCTTAATATTGGTATGAGTGTACAGGCTAGAAGTACTTACCGTCTCCAATCTGTAATCATTTTATTTATGTGGCAAAGGGAGATTTGTAATGAATATATTGATTCTTTTATGTAGAGGCAGAATGAAAAGTCCAATATTCCATAGTATTTCTACTCAGATAATTGTCGTTTTACTCTCCTACGCATGTGTTTTCTGACCCTCCTTCTCAGAGCCGTCCTTCTACCAAGTTCAAACTAATGTATAAAAATGAAAACCTGACAAACAATCGAAAATTGCTGTAACCCGAAAGAGTATGTATGGTAAATATCAAATGCTGTTAAAAATTGAGAAAACCAAATTTTGTTTGAAACTAAATTGTTTATATTTATATTTGAACTAGAATTAATTAGAACTTATTCCTAACACATATTGACAGTTGTGTTGATTGATTTGAATGGAGTAGGTGTTTGCAATATTTAAAAAAAAATGCTAAAACTAGACAATAAGGCTATAAGTGTCATAATTAAATATAAAATAAAATTCACTTAAAAGAAGCGGAAAATTTATTAACCTCGAATAAGAAAATTCAACAAGTGTTTAAAAGGACACATACTTATTTTATTTACTTTGCAAAGTCTTTCTACAGCAATCAGTATTCAAGAGGCGTTTATGAGATGATGGTTTTTGTGTATATGAAGTAATTGCGTTTCACACACTTGGATTTTTTTGATAAGAAACCATCATTTTTATAAAAAGAATTAAGAAACGATTAAGATCGTGTCTATTTCCTTGCACTATAGCAGAAGAACTTGACAGAATCTTTTTAAGATCTTGGAAGATCTCTAAAGATCTTTTCTGTAATTCTTTTAAGGTCTGATAGGAACTTGACAGAATCTTTTCAAGGTCTTGGAAGATCCCTAAAGATCTTTTCTAAAATTCTTTTAAGTTCTTGAAAGGATTCTGTCCAGATCTTTTTAGTTCGTGTCCACTTTCTTACTTTCGTTCTTTCTTATATTTTAAAACTTCTTTATCGGAATCTTTAAATAACCTCATAACCTTCGAATTATGTTTAACATAATTCACAAATCAATTTGGTTTACGAAAATTATTTGACCTCTGGAGAAACAACGAAAACAAAGATATTTGATTTATAACGGTTTAATATTAAACATCTTTTTTTTTTTTAATTTTACACTTGTACATAATAAAAAGGTTAAGAATCCCAAACAATATTTCTCAAGAAGAAAAATTGGTAAAGAAAATTCGCTAACAAAACACACCTAAAGTAAACCGAAAAGTTATTGTATATAAAGAAAAAAAAGCATCTATCGTAATTTTTCTAAGAATATCTATCGTTGATCTAACTGAAATTTTAAGGCGATGCACGATTTTTTTATAAGAAACTTAGGATTTTGGTTACCTCTCAAGTTGCTTAATTTTATTCGCTTAATTTTGGTAAGTATATGATGGAAAATGAGGAAAGCAATCGTTATAAGCTTTTTTTAAGCTTAAAAGCAACCCTATGCTTTATGCTTTTACTAGTTCAGAACTGGAGTTATTTATATAAAAATCGTGTATTCTAAATATTGAACAGAAGTGAACCCCATATATATCTTAAAATTTATTTTCATATACAAATTATTCTTGTGTGAATATTTCACAAAAATCATTCACGAAAGTTTTATATATTGTGAAACTATTTTAGTTAAATTATTTTAAGCTTAATTGTTAAACGTTAACACGTTGATTCGTCAGTCTTTCTGATTTCATTTTCAAGATGATTACATTCTACTTCACATTCTTTAACAGGTCCTAAAGTTTAAAACAAAGTTTGAATAATATAAAAGAAAAATGCTTTATTTGACGCTTTGATTGTTTTTTCGTTTTCAAGGCCACCGCACCAAGACCTTTTATTATAAAGACTAACCCCGCATCTCTGTATCTTTTTTTCTTTGTATTATTTATTGTCATATCTCTGTGTATCATTCTCTCTTTTGTATTTTCAATCGTCGTATTTCTGTATCTTTATACCTTTGTCCCGTGATGAAGCTCTATTGATATTTATTGTAAAGAAGGTTTTGAAAGCGATTGATGTTTTGAATAACATTTCTTTAATATTTGTTGATGAAATTACTATAAACACTACACGCGATTTGTGATTCTAGAACCTGGACTTTATAGTTAAAATATACGCAACAATAGGACTTGTTCAGGTATTTGAAATATTTGAATAATTGATGAGTTATTTTTTTCTTGAGAAAATTCTCTCGTATTTGATTGATTGATATGCGATATCGCTATAGAATAGCGGTTAATTTCGCCACAATAATTTGCAAAGCTCGTACCGATCTTGTTTTTGATTGGATGAAACATAGAATAGCTATGGTAGCGTTTTTTACCGCTAATAATTGCCAGTCTTATCGCTAATAATTAGCCTCATCTGACATCGTGTCTTGAGTTACCTGATAGCTGCAGCAGAACATAAAATTTGCAGAACACCTTTTTGAAAGTTGGATTTGAGTGTGAAATCG
Source organism: Dendronotus venustus (assembly GCA_031834005.1). Classification (NCBI taxonomy): domain Eukaryota; kingdom Metazoa; phylum Mollusca; class Gastropoda; order Nudibranchia; family Dendronotidae; genus Dendronotus; species Dendronotus venustus. The sequence goes on from JAUEKX010409532.1 coordinate 4,256, forward strand.
CGTTTTCTGATTTTGTCATTTCCCATTAACCCCTTGGTTTTGTAATTATACAACTATTCAGTCTGTTATCATCACTGTTTTGTGTAAGTGTCATAAGCTTGTCAGGTTATGAAGCCCGGGGTGGCCGACGTACGTATATAACATAAAAATAATCCGAGTTTTCCTTCTCTAGCCTCTGCTCGAATGCTTTCGAGTGCGCTTTCCAACAGAGGCTAACGAGAATGAATGATTTTTTGGTCTAAAGCTAGGTCAAATAATATTGACTGTCTGGCCCCTGTCTGACCTGACTATCACTGTGATAGTAATGACTATATTTTGTATTAAGTTGACTGGTGATATTAGCTGTATGACTCGTTTAAACTTTTATTTTATTTTGTTTAGACTTTTATTTTTATTTTTTATAATTCAGTTGTTGAAGGATTTTGTGCGTGATAGCCAGGGAATTCTGACTTATTTCCTTCACAATGAGTGTCTTGATAATAGAAACAACTATATACCTCGCCAGTATGCTTTTATAATAATATATATAAGCACATATAGGCCGGGAAAACAGACAATATATATATATATATATATATCAAATCATATTTTTTGAGCTACCTATTGGAATTTTAGTGTTTAATTTTGACCATTTTTTAGAATGAAGAAACAGCATTTTCGACAATATGTATATATGATATATATAATATAATTTTGCTAGTTCTTCTATTAAAAAAGAGTATATAAGTTTATATCTCTAGCAGTTTCTTTTTTTATATGTATATCCAGCAGCTAAAGTTTTGTCTTGCGTATCCCTGACCCTGACTGTAACCCTAATCCTATTATTATATACCGGTATGTATTTTTTAAAGAAACTGTTGATGTCCACATTCAGACAATCAAACTATGAAATTGGAGGATTTGTCCAATTGGCCAATCAATAGGAATGACTCAAATCTAATGCTAGATAAACTAAAAATTGTGTAGATCTTAGGTTTAGCAAAAGGAAGCCTTGCAAAATTAATACAAGTCTCGCGAGAATATTAAAATTTCAGTGTCAACACATGACTTCTGTATTCGTCCCTCTTAGGTTTAGTGTTTTTATTACTAATTGTATATATATGTATATATATATGTCCTAGATAAAATTGACACTGTTGCAATGAACATTCTTTTGCGAAGAAGAGAATTCAAAATATTTAATGTGTGGAATCCAAAGTCAGTGGAACAAGTGAAACAGGTTCGATATTTTTTATATTATTGATAACATAATCTCTTATTATGGTGGCTAACTGTGTTTGAGTTTAGGCCCCGAACTTTTTACAAAATTGTAATTTAAGTCTTACTAGTTCAGTCATATTTATAATTTGAAAGTGCAATATTGTTTGACTTTACTTCGCCACTTCATAACCTTCTCTATATTCCCATCTCTTTTGTAAGTCCTTTTAGTTCTTACGGACAACCTTTTTTAACCTGAAAAGACTTTTGGTATTCTGTTGTTCTATTATATATATGCATATGTATATAATTATTGGGATTAGGCTGTTTAAAGAATTTTATATGCATATATATATATATAATTCTATGGAGATAAAAAAGAATTAGATAATATTAATTTATTACTTTTAGGACACTTTTGTGGCTAAAAGAATCTGCTATGTTGGGGATGGAACACCCTTAAAGTGTATGCAAAACAGATGTTCATCTTACTATACATTTCCACTCTTTACTGGAACGCAAGCTGTTCTTGAGAATGTAAGTGATAAATTTAGACATATCTATATATGCTTTGATATTTATAATTTTCAAAGAGCTTTGTATTCACCTATAAAACAATATTTAAAAAATAACCTTGATTACCCATTGTATTTATCAATCATTAACTGATTTGTAAAAAAAAAAAAATTTTCCTGGTTTTCCAATTTACTACAACTGAGAGACTGTTCAAAACAAAACAAAAAAAAAAATATATATATATATATATATATATATATATGTATATTATCTAAATAATTCTAATAAAGGATGCAAATTATTTTGAATTCTTTGTTTTTGACAATTGTCAATGTGATGTTCCAAGCGATTTTGAGTACATCTCATAACATGCAATTTCATTGCTTTTCTCAAAAAATCAATAAAATCCATTCTTAATTTGTGTAGAAACAAAAGCATACATCACACATATATATATATATACTTATTGATATGATTCTACTCATCTTGATTTTACTTCATCCCTTGAAACGTCACAATTTTCTATATTTTGTTAGAAAGGATACATAATTTTACGCATTGTTTACATGAGAAACCTAAAGAATTGGGTATAGTTAAGTATAGTTAAGTATGTAAATTAACATTTCCGAAAGTTTTAGTGACACGGGCCTCCCAGCTAGATGCTATTAAAATCATTTGGGATGTTTTTTATTTATTTTTAAATTTTAGTCTTAAAATAGTCTAGAGAAAAAGCTAGTTGCCTTTGGAATTCTTATAAAAAACTGTGTCTTTTATAATTTTAGATACATGCTTACTCTTCTATACCATGGTGGGCTACCATAGCTTGCACAACAATAGTTCTTAGGACAGCCATCACCTTACCACTAGCAGTAAAGCAAAACAAAATGACAGCTAGTATGGAGTTGTTGAAGCCTCTCTTGACAGAAATCACAGATGCAGTAAGATACAACATAATAGCACGTGGCCAAAAGGAAGGTAAAGCAAAAGCCCTAATCCAAGCAGAACTTTTCAAAGAGGTATACATATATAACTCTTATATTCCATAGTTACTCAAAAACTCCCAAAATTTAAAGTGTGGCTTCTTGTGCCTTAGCAAAATGACCATATGGTACATCTACATACTGTGTGTTTCTGTAATTTGTCATTTGCTTGCCTTTTTGATATAAACTAATGCTTTATGATTAGAAAATATTCCCTAAAAATTAAATACCTCAAGGCAAGAAATTATCTTATTGAAATAATCTATTTGATTTGAAAATCCAACAAGAGCCATATTATGACATAATCATGATTGCTAAACACAAGTGCCTTCAGAGGGCACTTTCGCTGTTTGGGCATAAATAGGTTAAAAATTAGAATTTTAAATAAATAATGCCGAAATAATTGAAGAAACAATAACGTCATCTTATTCCATACAGTCTAATTAGTTTCTGTGCCAAATTTCATCAAATTCCACTTTCGTGCATTGGTTACAAGGTATGAAAAATCTCATTTTGTGTGTAGTCTTGTTCGGAGCAATCCAATTATTTTAAAGACAATTTTACGTTGCAATTATTTTATCAAAAAAATTACACAATCAAAATGACAAATTCCGTAAAAACATCTTAAGATCTATTTAATTTAATACTTTTTTTCTGAAAAATTCCAAGTTTTCTCACCTTAAGTTATAACCGAGTGTAGTAAAAACATTTAAAAAGAAAGTATTCGATGCATCTGCTATTTATTGAGTATGACCTATGTTAGAAAATTACTTATTATTTTATAATTTCAGCTTAGAATGTATACCAAAGACTTTTACCAACGTAACGGAATTAGCACCTGGAAATTGTTCATGCTACCTTGGACACAGCTTCCATTATGGATCATGATATCATTTGCTCTAAGAAATATATCAGGTTGGGTACCTCCAGAACGTAAGTTAAGTGTCCATCATTTTCAGTTTGTTGTGTAGGGATGGTTGAGGACTTGAAATTTAAGTGAGATTTAATTAAAAGCAAGGATGTTTTGAGGTTAACGAAAGTTCTTTACTTTTTCCAATATAATTCAAATGTGAATAAGTAGACGTACAAAAGTCTGGTGAAATAAAACTGGTCAATATTGATTTCTAGAAACGCTTTCTTGTTCTTTGCGTAGAGTTTCCAGTGGGTTTGGTTGTAGGAGTTTGTGCCGCCAAAACTCTTTTAAATCCTCTTTGGTGCACACTCTTTGAGGATTGCCATCCTCATTGTTTTTTAGTTCGTCACTAGAGCCTGTTGTTTTATTTCTCATTGAATCTACATTCGGGTAGAACCTTGAATGTGTATCAACTGCTGGTCCGAGGGAAGCCGGATCGGCTACTCGCAGCAAATGTCCTGTTGACTTGGCGTCCTCCATAGGTCTATGTAGTAGGCTATAGTGTTTGTTGTCATTTCCGGTATCAACATACAGCGGTTTCATATAGCCTAGCTTCATGTCGTTCGTTTTCTTCTCATTTTTGGTGGTGGACCAATGGTGTGGCACACCAATACCACTTGCAGTGCCAGTGAGTGCAAGCTCTGGCAGTGTCATACTGGACAAATTTGTGGTGAACAAAGTCGTCGCAGATTCGGAGTTAGTTGTGGTGGCGGGAGGAGTACTCTGGGATTTCAGCTCGTTTAGCTTCATGTATTTACCCACTATAGATGTCATGAGCGATTGTATTTGTGTTTCCGCTTGCGATTGCACCTGTTGCATGTTTCGCTCGTGTGTTTGCCAGTGACTCGCGTACTGCTCGTGGATACCGTTCAAAATGCACTGCACTCCCTCTCGAAAGCTCGTACCTGAAAATATGATTCGCACAAAATAAACAACAACTTACGTATACAGTATACTCCCGTTATGTGTGACTCTCAAGGGACCAAAAACAATCGATCAATATCACTTTTAGTAAGGAAGTTCAATGGACCAAGAAGTTCGGTTCGAGTTCGCTGGAGCAAACAAAAACAATTCGAGATACTTGAAGTTCGAGCTATCAGGATTTCAAGTTATCGGGATTTCGAGTTATCGGGATTTCGAGTTATCGGAAGATCGAGTTATCGGGATTACATTGTACTTACTTTTACTCGTTATATCAACATCACTCCCGATCGTGTTTAAACTCTCCTTGATCTTCAACTCGCTTGTCGCGTGTTCCTCTTCCTTCATCCGGAGGCCTGCCACCTGCCGCGACAGCTCCTCGATTTGCGTTGTAAACTCCTTTCTCTCGTCTCTCAATTGTTCGGTCTCCTTCAATAAGTCCTTGACTCGCTTGAACAAAACACGTATGAGTTTTCCGCGGATTGTGGACTGTTCACAACCGGCTGCTGCTGCTACTTCTTCCTCGTCCTCTTCGTTGCAGTGGGTTTGGTACCTTGCTGTTGTTGATCGTCGGTTGCGTTTCTCGTTCATCTTGCGCGTCTCTCGTTGTGAAGTTACTGCGATTTTCTTGTGACTACGATCGTAGAGCTCGTCAACAACGGCCATCGATTTCTCATCGCCCGCCGAATCGGCTTTCCGACTTTTCGCGTCAGTGTGCTGTGTGTGCACGTGCGATCGCGTTTGTTCGAGCTCCGAGTCAGAATAGCATCTCCGATGGTAGTAATCTTCGTAGTACTCGTTTCCTGCTTCTCTCCCTCGTAGATGTCTTCTGTTGTCTTTCTCCTTTCTCTTCTGTGTCTTCTCTACTTCGTAATCTTCGTCTCTGTAGCGGAGAGTGTGTGATGGTCTTTTGCGTTGTTTCTTCTCTTCGTGGCGTTGGACATGGTCTTCGCGGTTCATTCGAGTAGCTGTCTCCTCCGAGTGCTGTCTCTGGTACTTACGGCAACCTTTCCTGTTGTTGCGCTCCTTAGAGCATGTCGCGTATCGCGTATCTTTAGCATTGCCTTTCACGTCTTCCACTCTCGGTTTGCGTTTTATCTTCACGTTCTCTGGTCTGCTTGAGGCGGCTTTCACGGCTTTCCTATCGAGTTTATCGGTCGGTGATTCTGCTCCACGGTTTGTTGATTGATCTCGTTCACCAGCCTGGGGGCTAGTATTCTTTTCCGTTTTGTTGTCCTCGCGGTAGCGGATACGCCGCTGTGTGTGTTTGTGGTCAGTGTAGCAGTCTTCGTGATATTTCTTCGTCGGTTTTCGATTGGATTCGGTGTTATCGATAAGCGGTCTACTGTTGTTTGCTTTGTTGATGTTCTCCTTGTTGTGTGTTTTCTTCTTGTGTGTCTCATCCATGGTACTAAATAGATGTAGTTCATAATACAGTTGCCGTTTTTACTTTAAGATTTTAAACCCAAGTAGTAAAACACACAAGGAGATCCTCGAATTACAAGGCTACAGTTTACTTCCGATAACTCGAACCTCCAAGGAACCAAGAAAATTGTTCAAGTTATTGGGGTTATGACAAAGTATTAGTGAGGGTTCATTAGTTAAGTGATACACCGGAAAAGTAGGGTGTCCGTTTATTAGTACGGAATTTCCTGTCCCTTGGATTTCTTACCCTATTCAAGTAGCCGGTACGCCCGCTAAGTAATACACTTTCTGAGTGTCCCAGTTAAGGAGAGTATACTGTACTGTACCATTTCATTTCACAGGTGGAGATGGTGTTTCAACACTCGATATCGCGTCCTATGTACCGGCTCCCGGAATCGAGACTGAAGGATTACTATGGTTCGTAGACCTCTCTGTACCAGACCCCTTGTATGTTTTACCGGCTGTTCTGCTTGTGACTAATATTTTGAATATAGAGGTATGTATGTGTGATCTTTTCTTCTCATGAAATTCTACTGTACTCAGAGGCGGATTTATAGGATCGGCAACATCTGCGAAGGAGAGTGAAAAGATATTGTCTTGTAGTGTTTCTCACAGGAATTGCCTTTTTGCTCTCCTTTACATGTGTTTTCCGACCTCTTGCTCCGCCTCTGACACCACTGCCCATATCTCTTAACTTCTCGGACAATAATCAACGCGGAAAGAGGGTATAGCGTGATCTGAGTGGTTTAAAAAGTCTTTTGTTTTTATATCGGGGGATTTCATTGGCTGTTATTCGCTGTTTTTTTTTTTTTTTAATGTTGTTATTTTTTCAATTACCTGCCTTCTAATTTTTCTCCTTGAGTGTGTGTAACGAGATCTTGTTGGCAAACCACCACTAGTTACACTTTTCTTATTAATTGTATACCCCTCCTTTTTATCTTCAGCCCTCGCTGAAGTATACTCGCGATAGGTGGGACCCTGGATAAGTGAGATTTTTGCTAACTGGGACCAAATTTCACTGTCCCTTGAACTTCCTTACTAAAAGAAATACTTTGGTTTATTGGGGACATTCACTAAGTCGGATCGATATTTTTGGGTCCCTTGAGAATCCCACTTAACAGGAGTGTATTGTTTCATATTTAATTTAAAGTTGCTTACCTCTTGAGCTTATAATATTCCGTGTATTTCTCACTAATTTTGTGCCACTCCTGCAATAAGGCGGATTTCTTCTTCTCTTTCTGTTCTACAACCAAAACATTGTTGATGTCTGCTTCTCTCGAACGGTTTTAACAGAGAGTTGGTAGCTGTCCAGGGGGTTGCGGAAAGTAAAAATTAAAATTCGAAAATATAAATACACTAGAGAAAACAGTCTTCTTCCTAACTTTCTCTCATAACCTTGTCCTTTCCGTCTTTTTTTATTCTCCTTTTGTTAGTCTTGGTTTTTTATTGAACGTATATTCTGCTTTTCTTGTGCTGCACAAATCCCACTGACCCCCCGTTTTTTATCTCATTTTACTCACATTCGGTGTAATGAATCAAGCGTAACAATTAAAAAGAATGCTCAATTTGCGAAAGCATTTTTTTTTTTTACACATTGCTCATGTTCATCAAAAAGAATCTTTAAAATCTTAATTGTCACTAGTTTTATTATCACTAACCCTTCAAAAACCTGCCTTGATCTAATTTGTATTAAATATCGATTAAAAATAAAAAGGTAGCTAATAGTTAACCTGATATTCAGATCCAGTTTTTCTAGGCACGCTGCGCTCTGAAGGCCAACCGAAAAAAAGGATCGGACAAGGTCATTATTTTTTTTTATCTGCTGCGTATGTCTTCTGACGAAGATAAGAAGTGCCGCTTTGTTCACAAGCATGACGCCACTATATACAATAAGACCAGAATATGGAGCAATAACAAACTATTTCCTTGTCCAAACCAATGAAATCGAAGTAAATGAGTGGTAGAATCCGAAGGAAACCTGGTTGGGATTGGCTTACAAACCTTTGTCAGATCTTGTATTTCTGCTTGGTTTTCAGTGTCCTGAAAAAAATCCTAAAAATTGGATCTGAATGTCAGGCTAACTGTTAGCTGAAAGATTTTTACGTTTAATCTTCGTGTGACAGTTACGCTTTTCTTTTTAGATAGAATTAGTTTTTTTTGTTTTTGTTTGAGGGCGAAATGATCACGAACTTATATTTCTGACTTTACAGATACTTCATTTAGTTCAGGATCGTGCTTTTTTATAGCAAATTAAAATAAGTAACTGCCACTATACAGCTTACTGTACATTTAGACTACGCAACATGTAGATAAATATGAACAATAGAAAACGAAATCTCGCGTTCTATTTCGTCTGCCGTGACATTTTCTCCACCTAGTGGAGATTGGCCTTAATGTTGTTTCAAAAGAGGCGGGAAATTCCCTTGATAAAAAAAGTTTGGCTTAATGTTGTTTCAAAAGGGGTGGGAAAATCCCTTGATAAAATAAGTTCGGGTTAATGTTGTTTCAAAAGAAGCGGAAAAATCCCTTGATAAAAAAAGTTCGGGTTAATGTTGTTTCAAAAGAAACGGAAAAATCCCTTGATAAAAAAAGTTTTTTTTTAACGGCTTTTTTTTTTCAGTCTGCTGAATTTTGCTATTGTTGTTTTTTGTTTAGTTGAACACGTTTCGTCAGCAAACTCCATCAACTCTTTCTAAAGTATTGACAAACAGCTTCCGTGGCCTCACATGCTTGGTTTTCTTAGTATCAACACAGGTGCCAGCGGTAGGTGATATTTTAATTTACCATTTATGGCGTATTTCATTTTAACCAATGAACAGTTTTCATTTTTGTCGCTGTTATTTAACTTCGCAAGAGACTGTAATCAAAGGTATTTTCTATCGCGGACATTACATTTCACGAATGATAAAAAAAAAATTTTCTAGGATATTTACTTTACTTACGAAATAGCTTAAATTTGCAAAAATTCGCAAAAGTAATTTTTAAGTACTAACCGGGAGGCCCTAGGGAGGGCTAAAACCCGGACCTATGAGATAATACGCATGCACACTCACTTCTTTTAATAATAAGTTTGTTAATACTGTTGACGCAAGCTATAGCCAACTCTTTTACCTCTGATAACACCCATAGTTGTATGTACTGTGTGGGGTCCTCTTCCAACCTAATAATTACATACTATCTCGTTAAACAGCGAAGTCTATAAGAAATATATTTTGTATCTAAATCCACTCATTATATCACTTAACGGTCAGTTAAATAACAGCTCTCGGATTGCTTTAAGAAAAAATGGCTTCTTGAAATAATAAAATTCTCACAAGGCTTTGATATACGAAAACAGAGAAGCAATAGGCAAAATATTGCCCAGTTTTCATTTATGATTTGATAACTATGTATTATATACTATAATCATACATACTGTATATTTTATATCCAATATTTAACACTATAAGTACCCAACTCGGAGGCGGATCCAGAAGGTCGGAAACATCTGCGAAGGAGCGTGAATCTTGTAGTATTTCTCAAGAGATATTTGTCGTTTTCCTCTCCTACACACGTACTCGGAAACCGTCTAGATCCACCTCCACACTTTCATGGATTTCAACCATTAACATCCATTTTTAGGCCATGTCTTTGTACTGGGCGACATCCAGTACGTATGGATTGGCTCAGAATATCGCGTTGAGGTTTCCACGTTTACGGAGAGCACTTAACATCCCCAAGGCACCATCTGAGCACGAGAAACCCATGGTCTTCATCCAAGAGACGATAGCTGCAAGAGTTAACAGGTTTCTCGAGTTGCAACGACCCGTAGTGAAGCCACCAACCTAGAAACTTGTTATTGATGTGATGGTTAGCTATTTGATAAAAACACATGAGGCGGTTGGTCGCAGGAGTTTCTTGGGATACATTGATTCCCCTGTTGTGAAACCAGCAAGGTAGAAACGTTGTTGTTGGTGTGATATAGGATACAACAACACGTAGAAATTACAAAGCATGGTCTTCATATGTAAGATACGAGGACTGCAAGTAATCATGTAGAGAATTATTGATGCGGCTCAAAACATGACGTCTTATTGGCGTTTTATCGACTTCAAATTCGACGAAACAATATTCGGATTTGATTGCATCTGTAATGTGTGCATAACTTGATGAAACAAAAAGGGGAAGATAGTAATGCTCAGCCAGTACATGCCGTTGGAATGGAGTTGTGTTGGAAGTACCAAAGGTACCAACATGTTTGTGACAGTGGTGGTGCTAATGGAGGGAAATCTAAGAGGGTTTCAAGGGGGGGGGGGGGGGCGACATCTGAGATTAAATTGATTTACTAATCGAGATATTAAAGAGATTCACGTATGCCATTTTTTTACCTGTTTTTTTCTCATTATTAAAAATCTCGAAAGTAACAGTAATATTGACAACCCAAAAAAATTACTTTCTAAAAATGCCTAAAGATCCAAGTTTGATCCAATGTCGTAGGCTGCCTTTTATGGTATTGTGCGGAAATTAGCCTCTCTTCGTAAACTCCTTTTTGGGTTATTTTTAAAGGTAGCTAAGCGTCTAGCGTACAGAACAAAATTGCCAATAATTATTTTTCACTCTCCTTCGCAGATGCTGCCGATCCTCTAAATCTGCTCTAATCTCTACTTTCTACACTGTAATACAAACGGTACTATGTAACTTGTCATTAGCTTTACATGCTCGTCATAATGTGGGACACACTTTTCTCAGGAAGTAATTGGTGTATTTCTGAAGTATATTTCCTGTCTGTATCCCAATCGGTACACGACGTCGTTGCATCGTTTGTTTTTTTTTTACACATTTTAACGTTGTTCAAACGTCCAGAGCCGGCTGAGATATTTTTTTCGCATATATAAAATTTGCGAATCACAAAGTTTAGAATTTTTCGCGTACATTAACTTTCACCAAGTTTGTCCTAAAATTCGCGAAATTCGCGAAAGATTCTTCGCCTTATAGCACTCCTTAGAAAAATTCACGTTTTTTTCAGAATTTTTATTGTTTTCGTTTTGAGCCTCTATGGAAAACAAATTTCTTTATCGCCCAAAAACACTGCCGGGCATTGCTGACATTCCTTATTGTTTTGTCCGATAACTGACCACGTGATCGAATTGAGCCAATAATAATGCTAGTTTAAAGGATGACGTACTGCTTTATTAAACAAAATAACCGGTATAATTACTTATCATTCTCTTTAAACACTATAGATGGTTGAATGAATACAAAAAAAACAAAAAAATGGGAGAAACCCCTAGTATAAACGAAAACGAAGACGAAGTTGGCATTCATATGCATTGCCTGTCGTGTTATTCATCGTCATGCTCCAAATTTCCACAGTGTCATATCATCCACTGTCCGTTCCAATGTGGTCTGCAGCTTCATCAATGTAAGCAGGTACGTTGAGGAAAGAAATTTTTTTATGTTAAGCAATAGGCGAAGGAAAGATTTTTTGGTAAAAATTTTTATTTTGGATTTTATATAAAGCAGTAGGCAAAAGTAAAAAATAAATCTTAAGGAATTATTTTTGGCGGTATCCATCTTTGTTTATTTAACAGATGATTAATACACTTTTCCCGATTTTTTTTTTTATATATACAGTCAAGCCTCGCTTTTATGCTGTGTGGCTATAAATACCATCTCGTAGGAGTTTGTCTTTGCCAACAACTATATTCCCTAAATAACATTCAATGGTCTATATCTCCTTCTGAGAAATAATATCCATCGCAACAAAACATTTGTGTTGCATTATTATGTTCCAAACCGAGATGGGCTCTAAAATAAAGTTTTACGTTAAGTTTCATTTAGCCCCGCTCTTCGGATCCGAAATGAAACTCGTGAAAATGAAACTCATTTCGAGTAGCTAGTAGCAATGAACTTGCAAAAAGAATCTCATTTATTGGTAGTTAAAAATTATGATTTTGAAATTTATTTCTTAGAGGTTTTCCCACCTACTTGAATTCACACCAACTTGAATTCCCGTAAAAATCTTTTCTTTTTTTTTTTTGCTTTTCTAGTCAGAACATTTTAACATATGTCGCAATCGATCGAGAGAGTGTGTTAACCGTCGTTTCGGTTGCCACCTGACAGTGACCAGCATTGAGATGATGTCTCATCTAGAAGTGTGTCCAGCAAGTGTTGTACAATGTTCAATCAACTGGAATAGAGCACCCCTACATTCGGAGGTTAATAACTTTGTAGTTTAAATTCCCCGAAACTGAGAGAATATGTCTAGAGAATAAAAGTTAATAACAAAAGTCGGCTTAAAGAAAGACAGGCTAGTTTTATTATAATATACGATTGCTAAATCTTTAAATGCCTTCCGGGAGAACCTTCACTATTTGCGCATAAATTATTCAAAAAATGAGAAATGGCAATTAATTCGAAGAAAAATTTCATAAAAACCGGAGACTTTCACTTTCAACTTTCGTGCATTCGTTGCACGGTGTTAAAAATTCAATTTCACGCGTAGTCGTAGCAGGAGTAATCAAATGGTTTTATACTCAAACTTCGCTGAATAACCAGTATAATAAGTCTTTTCTTTTATAAAGGTTCGTGAGCAGTGGCTACCATTTCATGAAGGCAACCCGCCAAATGTTGAAGGAGATCTGGACATCGAGCTGGCGATTGCTGACCAAAAGAGGTTGAATAAGGAGTATCGTCATCGAATGATACGAGGTTAATGATTTATTATTTTTTGTTGCTGCAACTCTTGTGGAGCTGTGACCGACTGGTTAAAGGCGTTCGTCTCGTCTCAGAAGGACTCTCATTGATAACAGTCTGATTAGTACTGAAGAGACCAGCCTGGTTGAATATTCATAAATAAAAGAAACGAAAGAAAACGCTCAACAATTACAATAATTTTCGCTCAAGGATGAAGGCCATTCACATGGAATTTCGTTTATCCCCGAGATGAAACCTTTTCAAATGTTCACAGCTCCTAACTACGCGAAGCAAGTTTAATTTTGATTGCGAAAGCCCGAAACGGAACTCATGTCGGTAGTCAAGAGTGATGACTTTGCAACTATTTCCGGGCGTAATGGCAGGGCGTTTTATTTTATAAGAATGTTGTGTCTCTATTTGGAGTATATTGTACTATTTTTCGCATTACAAAAAATATCGAAAAAAATTACATTTCGCTTTCAGGGATTATTCACATTGATTTTAATTTTTGGTGTCGTGAAGGAAAACAAAGAACAACCAACCCTTTTTGGGTGTATCAAAACTGTTTGAAAGAAAGAATCGTTAACTTCTGTAACCTGTTTATACAGGAGCTTCCTTAAAGTCTTCATTCCCGGAGTGTGCTGAATGAGCACATTAATTTTTTTTTTAATGAAGTTTGTAGAAATCAAACTTTTACGAGTAACCAGAATAGAAAATGTTTGGACAGACAACTAAAATTCCGCTAATAATTGGAAATCAGTGCTAGTATTCGCGATATTGAGGATGTTTTAGGATTAATAGCCAGAGTTTCTATTAAAGCCAGAAAATATGCTGTTTCTGGTTTATCGTATGACTTTGAGAATAACAATCCTTATTCGGCTAGTTTTTCGATTCACTTAACCGGGCCAATTACTGATGAATTGGACCTGTGACTCCGGGCAAACTCAAGCAAAATATAATCAACCATGCGATTATTCCCTTAATATGCATACTTCCCGCGGAAAACAAAATTAAAATTTCTCATTCGCGGGAAATAAACACCTGCAAAGGTTAGTACATCTAAAGTATTTGATCGTGTGCGTGGCTATCTATTTAACAGGTGCCAGAAGAAGGATTAGCAAAGAAAATGTCGGTCGAATCGATTTGCAGCGACGGAAGAAGCTAGAACAACTACTAACTGGGAAAAAGAGCTCTTCCAAGCACCAATTAGGAAGCCGACATGCAAACACAACCAACTGCGACGATCACACCTTTGTTACCTGCGACGAACTCTTCTCTGATGCAGAACATGAAGAGGACAATAAAGACCACGTGTCGAATACGAACATGCGAGACTCATACTTCGATGTTCCAAACATGTACATTTACAACGGTAATTTCAAACAACACATAATCACAAAACTCACATCTAAAAACAAATGGCCTGCTAGGAATACGGAACTGACGGAAGAAGAGCGGACAGCCCGACGAAAGGTGCTTTCGAACGTGAAACTCTCTCCGCGCCCTCTTGGATTGAACGTTATGGTTGAGTGTCTACCGGCCTATTATGACCAATATCCTCTTTATCGGTTCGGGTGCGCCTCTCTGTTCCGAAGGGATCAATACAAATGGCACTGTCGGAATTCGCACGGGGATATCGGTTTTAACCTAAACGGTTGGTTATTGCAGAGATGTCCGCTGGCTAACTACGGATGCCCGTATTCGCAATTCCGGTTGAAACCCAAAGACAGAAATATCCGTTTTGTGAAAACATTTACTTGCTTTGCGGCACCTTATAACACGTCAGATGATATTCATAATGGTAGCGACGATCAGGATTACGAGATTTCGCTTTTATTAGATCTACCGACTGAAATCCTTGTTTATTTGTTATTCTTCTTGGATAATTTGAGTTTGAACTGCTTGGCAAAGACCTGTCATTATTTACGGGGCATATGTTGTAGTATGGTGGACGAACTTGGTATTGTTGTTACAACGTGGTGTAAGCGATCATACGAGAAGAGTGGATCTAGTTCATGGAAGGAAGATAAGAAGGTCAGTTTGTTGATGTTTTAATATTTGTTTGTCTGTCTATTATTGCTTTTGTACTCCATTTACAGTTAACTCTCTAATTCGAACTTTCATTAATTCGAACTGTATTCCTTGGTCCCCTCAAACTTTTTCTAAGAAGCTCTCATGAAAAAACCGGTATAATTCGAACCTGTATATATCGAACATTTACTAAATCGAACACATTTTGGTGATCCCCAGATGATGATGATGATGATGATGATGATGATGATGATGATG
>JAUEKX010409533.1:0-17559 GCA_031834005.1 Dendronotus venustus
TTGATTGTATACATTTTCAATCTTTTCTATTTTTATACTTTTAATAGGCTTAGCAGTACCTTTGACTTCCTGGTTTCAGCTCAATACTGCCACCATGCAACTTTACGGTGTTGCGATCAAATCTGTCGCACGTCACCAGTCTACATTTAGTTACCAGATCAAGGCTACAAACAGTCGCGGTATAAGCAACACGATGAGCTTCAAGGCTAGCATTGCTGGGACCCCTTATACGAGCGATTGCGGTATCACTATGAATTTTGTGTACAAGTATATGACGGAGAATTTAGTTGATGTTGATATTATTCGCACCTTTATCTCCTTAATACAAGAGTACTTCGGAGAAGCAGGGTCCTCCGCAAGAGACGTCAAAATTTTGAGTTTCGTCAAGATAAAACACAGTTCGTCTTATAATATTTCATGGAGCCATTGTGCTTTTCGATACACCTCCAAACAGGTCGCAATGCAAGGTCTCACCGATGATAATCGCAACGCCATCACGAAAATCTTCGCCAAATACGTGGTAACATCGTCTGCAACGGGAGTTCCGGTGACCACGCAGATTGTTTCGGAATTCAAGAAGTTTATGAGCTCTTACTTCGCAATCAATAGCATGTCTGTGAGCTATGACTGTATCGAGGAGCCACCGGTTCCACAGACCGACAAACTCCGCGTTTTTCCGAAGTTTTGCCAGCTCTTTAACGACAGTATACCCCTGACGACTTTCTACGATAAACGTGACGGCAACACAAGGAATTTACAACTGACGTTGCTGGACAAGCACGGCGTCCCGGTCACCTTGGATCACTGGCTGCAGCTTGATCAGTACCAGAACGTGTATGGTGTGGTTACAGAAGATGTGAAGAAAGTTGCTCCCCTAGGTTAGGCATTTGATTTTAGATATATAAAACAGGAATCTTAATTTCTTTAATTTCCTTAAGGCAGTCTTACATTGTAAAAAAAATGCGGTAGCCAATGAAAAGTGATAAACAACTGAGCAAAGCAAGTTCAAAATTATACTTTTAAGTAATACTATTATCCCAATTTCTCTCCTTTATTCCTACAGGTGGATTCAAGTACTTGCTTCTAGCTACAGATTCATCCGGGCGTACCGCCAACATCTCTTACGTAGTGAAAATAGCGTCACCTTTGAAATTCTTCGACGCCTACTTCAGGGTCGGATTCACCAATTTCTTTGGCGACCTCACACCCAATGCGAAAATGCTGTACACATTTGTCGATAAGTTATCGAAGTATATCGATCCAAACGATAAGGTAAACATCTTAACTAACAGGTAACCTCTACTAGAAAACCCAGCTGGCACACGATGTCAGAACGACGTCATTACAACATCGTTTTTACATTTTGAAGTCATAACAACGTCCAAATGACGTCGTTCTAGTGCTGGGAAACATCGAGGCGGGTGGCTTTTACGTATTTGGAGCAATAGAGTACGAGATATCGTGTTCGATTGTTCTCATTTTTTAAATGTTACCTGCCGCTAGATATTATCTTATCGAGGAACAGTAAGAACAATTGCACCATCGCTTGCAATGTTTGGAACCAACTGGAAATCATATTTCCTGTTCGATCATGGCGCATACTAAATATATAATAATTCATGTATTTCTTTTTCAATATGTGCAGAGTGGGAACATATACGTGAAAGACTTCACCTTCCCAAATAGTATCTTATTCTCACAATGCGATCTCGTACCTGTTTGCACGCAACAGAAGTTACAGGCCATCCTCCAACGTCTACAAACTTCATCGGGCGGCGTATCCAGCGATTTTCTTGCTCACATGATGCCGGAGGTGCGACCCAACTCGGTACGGGTGAACCTCGTTGAAGGTGAATGCGACTCTTTTAACATGACCATAATCGTAGTTCCGCCTCCCCCAATTCAGCCAATTCCGGACTGTGGGGCCTTCCAGTATCGTGTTCCGGACAGCCTATTTACGGATGTCATGAAACGAACAACCAAAGATTTCTTCATGACACTTAAAACAACCAAAAATCAGGCCATCCTGTTTAATTCGTGGATCCGAGCGAATGAACCGGCTCAAATTATTTACGGAATCAACATAATCACCAGGATCTCTCAAATTATGACCTATAGTATCCACGTGCGACATCCGATATCGGGCTATAAGGCCAGCTCCAACATAACATTCACGTCAGCAAACTACAACACTCTAAAGCCAATCGCTCAAAACCTTTGTCTGTTGACGATTGAAGTGGTTTCGAGATATAACCCTGGTTACGATGACGTCAACATCCTTCATAAGTTCGCGACTACACTGGCGAGTTATCTGCAAATCAAATCAAATGACATTCAAATGTACAGTTACATGAGGTGGACCGGTTACCCATACCGGCTCTCGGTGACATGGACCCTGTGCTCATTAACCGCCACCTTCATCAGTGGACCTTACGCACCCAGCTACTACAGCTCTTTCACCAGCATAATGCAGAATCTAATGATCAGTTCAGGTAACGGTGTTTACACTGGCATCAATCAGAAGTTGGTGTCGTATTTCTCGCAGAACTCTCTCTTCTCTATCACAACTGTGAAGTCAAGCAACTGCACGCGGCCGCCAGAGACACCGCCTGCTAACGAGGGAGGACCGCTCACCATCAGCATGTATTGTGGCTTCACACGGTGTCTGGTGCCCGAGACTCTATTTACGGACGAGCAAGACGGCAACACACGTCAGCTGACGCTCCAGCTGGTCAATTCTGATGGATCCAGTTTAGAAAAAGACACGTGGATCTACATCGACGACGAACAGTACATCTCAGGGATGGTGAGCAATGCGACCATACTACAGGCTGGTGCAAACTCACAGTACAAGTTCCTTATCAGAGCAACCGATAAAGATGGCAAATCCTCTACAGCGGAGTTGACCGTTAAGGTCCCTTCCAAGCCACTGCCACGACCCAGTGTGAAAGTCTCAATACTGGTCAGTCCGACGGTGACATTCGAGAGAGATATCGTCCTGAAGAAACTCATTACGACTTCCATGGAGACTGTTGTGAATAGAACGAACACTGGCACCAGTCTTTACGTTAGCTCTATAACCCCCCTAGGCACTATCTACCAACTAGAGGTGGAGAACTGTGGTGTGTGTAGATCCTCGGCAAACATCCGTCTCCTGAATATTGATAGGTACCAGTCAGACATCCAAGCGGAGATGACTAGCCAACTGATGATCTTGTCGCTATTGTCCGAATCCCTGATACCGAGAGATGACGAGACCTGCATGTCCAGCCAGGGTAAAGGTGAAGTAAGTAGACATAATACATACCCCCGTCCCCTTCATCTTTTAACCCTTAACTGAGTATTTCTAGAGAAGTAAAACGTCAGCGTAATAAGGAGCAGCCTTAAAAAGACCAGGTATGATATAATAAATAATAAATATGAGATAATAAAAAGTAAATAAATAATTAAAAAAAAAAAACAATACTTTGAAAATCAACTTAACTTTCCCTATGCCGGGTTTTTAAAGTTTTCTCATGAATTTTTATATTTCTGTACAAAGTAAACCGTCAATTTGAATAAGTAACACTTACAGAAAACTTTGATTAATATCAGGAAGGATCCAGGTCATAATTGCAGGACGATGTGGGATGATGGGAAACTTTTCAGTCGATAGAAACGTCATACATACAAAATAGACGAAATAATTGACCGGGTATTCCGTCAGCCCAATAACTAATCTTGTCGGCAGGTTGATATTTCCACATATTTTGACATATTTTGGCGAAATGGAAGGCCTTCCCGTCGCCAGCTGATCATCGTAGAGATTATCATAATAGATAATAAAATAATGCAGTCATCTTTAATTATATCTTGAAATAATTTAGCTTAAAGGTGTTTAGCTGAAATTTTTGTCTTTGTGTATTAAGGCCAACAATGTAATGACATAAATTCCCCTAATATAGATGATCATAATGAATAATACCAATATTCCTAAACAATAGATAAACGTCAAGATCCCATACTGCCAACTATGGACTTATGATTTTGCAGAGTTTGAGACGAGCTTGGTGTACAACTACTTGGTGGTTTTCCCCTACAAGTTAAATTCACCACTGTCCCGCGATTCCTGGATCTGGTATCGAAACTACACGCTTGAGGTGTATCCTCCCCCTGTATTTTGGGCCAGAGCCGTAGGCATGACTTTCGATTATGATTACACCCTGATTTTCAAGGATGGAACGCCGATCGGACGATCTGTCCTTCTACAATTTTCTTTGGAACCAGGTAAGGATTAAGGTGGTTTAACGGAAAATCTTCTGTTATTTACACAAGAAAGGAATGCTATATAGCAATACCTATTTAGAGGTTATTATTAAAGCCACCTACCAATTCCTTTTCCAGGAATAAAAGAAACATCGAGATTGTCCAATAAAGGAGGCATCAAAAATGCCACCAAAAATAATGCCTAAGCATAGTAATAGTATTAGCCTGGCAATAATACTACAAGTATTTTAGTGTTGCAAACATGTGCGTAGGAGAGCAAAACGATGATTGCCCAAGAAACACTACAGAATGAATTGTATTTTTATTTTCACTCGTAGATCCACCTTTGAAATAGATGTACAATATAGCTGTATAGGCTTACTGTCCAGCTGGCATACGACATTAGAACGACGTTATTTGGACGTTATTTGTACATTGTTATGACCTCAAAATGTAAATAAAAATGTTGTAACAACGTCGTTCTAATGTCGTATGCCAGCTGGGTGGGTTAAATGTCCCCATCAAGCATCTGTGGCTAAAAACAGTCTGCTAGCTTATGAACATATCGTTTCTTATAGTGCTTAGCAGAGGAAGATCAAGTAAGTGGTAGACACATATGCAGGAGAGCATCTTTTAAGAAATTTGGGTTTGCGAACCATCTAAATCCACTTCTATTATTACTGAAATTTTCTTTAGAACTGCCTGTACCGGAAACTATAGACTTCAGCATAGTCCTCCAAGAGAACGGACCACGAAGCCAATACTTTGACAACTACTACATCAGTATCGTGATGCGAGCTCTCGTCAATCTTGTTGGCGGCAACGGTATCCACTTTGTCTCTTTCAACGTTCTGCAAAATAACCCTTTCCGCTTTGAGGTGAACTGGCAGAATTGTTCGCTTCCGAAAACTTGTGGTAGCACAGACACCGATTCCGTAAATGACATCTTGTTCAACACAGCTAATCTGAAGTCGCTCAGCATTCGGAAATATTTCCCACCTAACGTCACCATAGTTAGCTTGGACTCGACGTGTAAGAACACACCGCCAATCATTAAAAGCTATCCGCTGAATCTCACGATTCCGGTATGCGGTAAGTACACGTACAAGTTGCCGGACAACCTCGCAGAAGACAAAGAAGATGGAGATCCTCTGACTGTTGCACTCGCTCTCTCCACCGGAGAGGCCTTGCAACGTGACTCTTGGATCAGGTATATCCTATTATATCTATTTTCATAAAGTTAGCAACATCTGCGAAGGAGAGTGAAAAGATAGTAATGTTCCTCGACGGAAGATTTTCTTTTTGGTCTCCTGCACATGTGTTTTCTGATCTTCTAGAAACATTTCCTCTAACCCAGCCGGCAAACGATGTTAGAACGATGTTGTATGGACGTTGATACGACATGAAAACGTTAAAAGAACGTCGGCTGGGTAATAACTCTGATATAGGGGAAAAGGGGTTGCTTCTATCAATACAAAGTTGCAATTGAGATTCTTCTACCCGATTATTTTATCACGTAAAGATGCTGAAGCAAAAGAAAAAATAGATAGCAATAAGGAAATTAAGAAATGTAAGTATTAATCTGCTCTCTACTCGTTTGAGGTAAAAAAAACCTTTCCAACGTTTTTGCAACTGTAAGTCTAGTCTGAGTAGAAGACCTTATGTGCAGCAACTTTTTCAACTACAGCCCAAAGTAGCTCCGTATACTAAAACAATTGTTTTTGAAAAACACATGTACAGGAGACCAAGGAGAAAACATCTGTGGAGGAAAAATTACGAGAGAATAATATATCACGTTATTTTGCAGATGTTGGCGACCATTTAAATTCGCCACTATGTTGGTTCGCAAAAAATAACACTGGCATAGAGGGTGGGAGAAGAAATAATAACAATAATAATTTATATCACCTCAAAGGCTGATCTACACTAGGAAATGTTTATGATGATCATTGTAAAGAAAAACAAATCACATGCGCAGTAGAAGAAATCGCTGGATTTTATCGTAGTTTTTGCGTCGTTAGAAGTACTTTCCATTTTTTTGTTGAGTCATTTTATTGATTGTCTAGTGGAGATACACCAACATTTCATAAAAATTATAATTACCTTATTAGATATGACGCTCCCACAAGGACTATCTATGCGATGCCGACAGAAGGGATTATACAATTCAACCAGAAGTGGAAGTTTCTCTTGCTTTTCATTGACTCAAAAGGTGCAAAGTCCAACTTGACTTGCAACGTGAAGATCGAGGAAAACAGCGAGGTGTACTACAAGACGATTGTGCGATTCAAAAGCCAGTTGCCGTCCACCACGACCTACCTTGACCTGCAACTCAGGATGCTCGAAATGATCTCCGAGTTCACGAAGGGTCGTGTAGCTCTTGAGTCGTATCGAGTTGTATCGTTTGAAAGAGACAATCAGCAAAATGAAGTTTTCTTGATGACTTACGGAGACTGCTCTGTGAATGAAACGATATGCAAGAGCGAGGAAACCAGACTAAAGGACGTGGAATCGAGTCTGATAGTTCCGGGGCAGACTACACCACAGGATACTTTCAAGACCTTTTTGCAGACGGTATTCGAGGTCGAGTTCATCCAACGTGAGCCGATAAATCTGGCTGTGTTGCCAGGGCCGAGTAAATTGAATTACGGTACCATCGAAATGAACGAGTGCGAAACGCGACGAATCGATATCCGAACGTTTTTTACGGACGACGCATCGTTGACTTACACGTTAAAGCATGAAAATGGTGGCGTAGTACCGTTAACCCACTGGCTTCAAAAGAGTGGTCGCGTCATTTATATTTATCCGTGGTTGAACGTGAGCGTTGGGCAATATAAATTCGATCTCGTTGCAACTGACAATTGCGAGAACAGCGAAACTGCGACGTTTACGGTTAACATCAAGAGCGTTTATGGCGATGAAAAAAATCCCGTTTTCGGATATTCCTGGACTATCCAGGTTAGCATGTCGGATGTTGATTCTTCTGTGCCGGACGTTTACTACCTGAACCAAATAACAAGGATCATGTCAAGTTACGTGAATTCCGGTCAGATTTCAGAGTACACGATAACCGTAATATCGTATCGCCGGTTAAATGATGGTTTTGAAGTGCAATATGGAGAATGTAGCATCCCCTACTTCCCTTGCGATCAAACCAGCATCACTAAGTTGAACAAAAAGCTTTTCCCCACTGGTAAGGGAGCTAGCGCCGTTCTCCGCCAACAATTCACGAGTCTCGGTACGGTCACTAGTTTCGTTGGAAACCGGCAAGAAACATGCGGAACTCCCGAAGACGGCCCGAAATGCCGTAAAGAACTGCGCATTAATTCGACGTACTGCGAGATTCTGAAATTCGAAATTCCGATCGATCTTTGCGCTGACAAGCAAGATGGCTCTTTAAAGAACCTGGATGTCCAGTTCATGAACGTAAAAGGGGAAAATGTCCAGCCAATATCTTGGATTCAATACAACCGGACATCACAAACAATATACGGTTACCCGTTTTATACGGAAGATACGGTGATACCGAGTAACGAGACATATCTCTTACGCGTTGTTGACAAAGATAAAAAAGCATCTTTCGTAAATGTTTATGTGACGCTGTACGGAGAGGCGCCGAATATGGATTACCAAATGACTATGTTTGCCTTGGTTACCTCTCAAGGTGTCCGCAGTTATGTCGACGAGAGATTGTGTATAGCGAGGCAACTAAGCAGGTTCTTTGATAGAGACGACATCAATAACATAGACTACAATGACATGCAAGTGAACGGCGTGCAGTTTAGATGGACGTTCTGTAAACAGAGAAAAGAAACGTGCGAGTGTAAGGTAATCAAGACGTCACAAGATAAACTGCGAGATGATTACCAAGGCTTCAAGTCAATCATGTCCAGTTGCAGAATCAACGTGCAGAGTACCTCCTACCGGCTGTCAGGGTTGTGTGAGCAAACAAACGGTCCCGTAGTCAAAAACCCGTTCGAAACTACACAGATTGGAGTTGGACAGACTTACACAAGACCCATTCCCGCCGACATGTTTACGGACACAGAGGACGGAGATACTCGTAACATGACTCTGTATATCACTGATCCGAACGATAAGCGTCTCGAAGATGCCACCTGGATGCAGGTAGACGATGAGAACAGCCGGCTCTGTGGCATGCTCGCGTACAAATCGTACGTGGAGAAGGGCTACCAACAGGTTGAGACGCTGACCTACAAAATGACGGCTGTGGATAGTTGTGGAAAAGAAGCCACGGGTACGTTTGACGTCGAGATCGTGAACAGCTTTCCTGCGATTAAGTATCGGATTGTATTGATCTTGGCGCACGGCTACAAGGAACATAACTGCAAAAAAACTGAAGGTCTCATTAAAACGATATCAGACTACTCGGAAATACCTAAAGATGATATCTTTGTAGACGAGTTTCGCGATAGTCGAGCGAACTACACGAACGGTTCTTACTTCGCATGGGGCGTCCGCCAGTATACAGACAAGAATTGCGAGGGTGAGGAGTTCGAGGCGTTTCGTGAGATGTTCTTAAAGGATGGAAAGGGAAACGAAAAGTTTTTGCGACGAATGGGCAACGAAGATCACGAGGTAAGATCTATAACCAGCCGCTACACGACGTCAAAGCGACGTTGTTGCAACGTTGTTTTCAAACTTTGAAGTCGTAATAACGTCCAATTGACATCGTTCTAACGTCGTGTGTGCTGGGATAGTCTATTAATAGCCTGTATCTTAGCCACCACAACACACATTTTGTAAAAGCAATTTTATTGTGACGTCTTTTTAATGTTGTTTTAACGTTAGGCTTACGACCAACAACATATGTGGAAGAGAGTGAAAAGACAATTATATTGTAGTGGATCTGCACAGAGAGTTGTCTTTCCCTCTCCTACAGAGTTGCTTGCTTGTTACTTTTATACTTTTTCTTCTACTTAGGTATTAGACATCTACGATATCATAGACGATGAATGTTTGGGCGATTTCCCATGGTGGATCTTGATCCTTATATTGCTCTTCTTGTTGCTCTTCCTCCTTCTCTGGTGTCTTTGGTGCTGCATACCCCGGTGTTGCAACGCTCCATGCTTAAGGAAATGTCCAGGATGCGCGTCCTGTTGCACAAAGGGCGGTAAGTATTCCTCTACACGGACCGACCCCGATGGGCTCGGAAGTGATACGGACAAGGACGAGTTATTGTCAAGACCAATCCCGCCCACTGCACCGATTGATCAACCCGACGGGCAACCTAACCCAATGGGGGATGACCCGGGCCCTGGCCCTGACCCAGAAGGATATAATTTGCCACCTAATTACAGAACTGAAACGGAGAAGGATGATATTGATCACGGTGATCCCCGTTTCGAAACAAGGAGCGGCTATATTGATGGAGGTCCAACCGGACGCCATGATTTTCATACTGAGTCGTGGACAGACACACGAGCAACGGACAATATTCTCGGACGAAATACCGGCGGGGATTACGCGACTACCGGAACTGTGGGACGACAAGATTTTGGAGATGAAAGCTACTACTATAACAGGTCAGGAGTTACAGATAAGCATTTTGTAGACAGCTACCACAATAGAACTGGTGGCAACAACGTTGTACCGTATGTACTACCCGGACCAAGAACGAACTACATCCGGACGTCAAATCCACGTCATTATCCCGTACGGACAGGCTCTAGAGGTAGCCGCGTGGTCCGCGTTCGTAACGGCGGCATAAGAAAGCGAACGAGCGATTACAAGATCAGACGGGGCGACTATAGAGAGTATATCGATAGACGCAGAGCGGATGAAGATTACGATGCGGGTAGTATGTATCTCACGGAGAACGACCTAAATGAAATGGCACGCATCAAGCGAATGCGTAGTAGAGCAGTCACCGGCCGTCGCGGCGCTGACAGTTATGGTTACACTTATGCACCAAGAGAGCGCTACGTCATGGGTACCGATTCAAGATTGGCTGACGCTTTAGTCGACCGCAGTTATATTCGCAAATATCGACACCACGATTACGACAATCGCCGATACAGCACAGGCTCTCTTTTACGCTCAGAAAACGCGGAAATTGATCCACGCAATTTCCGTTTACGCATAGAAGACAACCGATACGATAACCGAAGATCACCATACTACAGTACTGACTCGTATTACTCGAGTGGTACCCCGGCTAGTGAGAGAGCGACACAGCCTTATTTTGTAGACAGAAACTATTTTAGGAATCGCTATAGCGTAGGTGGGAGTGGGGCTGCCGATGATTTTATAGCGAACTCTTACTACCCCACAACAACGAGGAAGCTCAATTTGTACAGAAAAAACCTAAACGGAGGAGATTCAATAAGCGACGGCGCACACTCTGTGGGCAGTAGACGTAGAGTTATTTACACAGCCAACACGAACGCGGCACGCGCAGGTGATGGAGGAGAGAGAACTCGCTTTAGGACTTCTACGAGTGGCATGCGGAGGGCCAATACCACGACTACGAGGTCATACCATAATAGAGGGTACGACTACGGTGAAAGCTCCGTGTAAAGAAAACTGCCCTCCCTAATAGTACTCTAGCTCTGCAAAAAATTTCACCACGGAAATTTTGCTATGATGCGACTATGGAAAATTAATTTTTGGAAGTGTGACCATTGGTTTGGCAGCTTATTTATTTCCCTTATTGAACTGTAATTATGACAGCCAATATTTTCCAAACGCACATCATGTGTTTTATCATAGTAATGAAATGTAATTTTTAAAATACGAAGGTTTTCTTCTGGGAGCAACCTCATTCAAATTTGGATATCGTTGCAACATTTGAATCGCAAAATACCCCGGGAACAAAGTTGCCTCAATGAGGACACGTTGAGTTTTTCCCGTCATGGGTGAAAACAGAGGATGGTAAATAATCAAAAACGTATTTAGAGGATCTGCGATATCTGCGAAGGAGAGTGCAAATAAATATTTTTTAAGTGTTTCTCCAACAGTTAATTGCCTTTTTGATCTCCTACACATGTGTTTGCCGACCATCTAGATCTACTTCTGATAACCATTGGTCACTAGTCAGTAGCACAAAGTAGACTTTACCGCAATCAAAAACGCATCTAAATTGTGTCAAACATCTGTGAAGGAGAGCTAGAAATCAATTAAGATTTTTTTCAAGATAACTACTTTTTTACTCTCCTCCTGTGAACTGATTTATGGGTCGTTGGGACATATAATTTCGTTTAGGTCTCGACTAGCCTTATTTCTTGCCATGTGTTGCATAGGCCATGCCACATTAATCGGTTTGGTTCAAAGTTTTTGGATGCATCCTGTGGGATTTTGTTAATAGCTTGTTTTATTACTTTCGTAAATTATTTACAAACTTTATAGTATTTATTTTGTTTGTTCTTTTTGTTTGCTTTTTTGTTCAGTTGTCATTTTATTAATAGTTGATGAGCTTTTAAATAAAAAATAAAAAAAAAACAACGTTGGTTTTACGTTTTTTACATTGTAACAACGTCCAAATGACGTCATTCTAACGTCGTGTGCCGGCTGACACTCGATGAGAGGAGGGGGAGGAGTATCATTGCGTTGTCAAGAATTGGTCACAAAATATGATTTGTCGAGAATACTTTGTATGGAATCTTCTGATTGGACTAATATTATAACGTTAATAGTGTATAATATTAGATTGTTTTTAATATCTTTGTTATTGTTTATCAACTGACATTTTTTAAGACAGCTAGCTGCTTTTTACCACATTGTCTTTTCATTTTTAACTGGAAAAAAGGTAATAAAAAATAGCATGGATATCAAGCTAGCCAGATATGAGGTAAAGTTGGACAGATTATACAGGATACACACAGCTAAAATAATATTTATTTTTTATTAAGCTACAAAGAATAAAAAGGTTAAGGACTAATAAAGAAATAATAAAAATCGTTTATTTGTTTGGGTATACTTTTTTCCAAGACAATACAACATCATAAAATTACGAGACGATTTATTTCGTAAATCAGCATCTAAAACCGTTCAATCCAAAATATTAAAAATGCAATACTTACATTGGTAAGCTTAAAAGCAAACTAGAGTCAGGCATAGAAAGATCTAGGCTGGACTCCTGTCCCTCGATCATGCATAGCCTCTGTTATTTATATTGATTTTAAGATAAGTAAAGATAGATTTAGTAGAGTACCAGGTACATCCCGATGATATTATGTATATTATGTCCATGCGTTTCAACGATTTCTTTAAATATTTTTATCGTAGTCAATATCGCAGTAGAAAAAGAGACTTCGGCAAATGACGGCGGAAAAAGGTCCCTCGGGATTTGGATTCGGATTTTGCGCGGGATATTACAGGCCATAAATCAAACCCACTCCAAAGTTTTGAGTCTTGGTGTTACTTTCGTTTCCAGCAGGGCTTGGGTCTTTTTTGTCGATTATGTTATAAGCTGTTCATGAATGCATTATCACAGAGAAACTGACTATGTGTGGATTTTCTACTTGTACTGGAATGTTATTAGATATAGTATGTAGGTAAAGTAATATCCTGGATACATTTTTATTAATTTATCATCACTAAGCAAATCCTACCTGGGTACTCTCAGGTGCCTAATACAAGGGGGTTCAATTACAACAGTAGAATACAAGTTCTATAGTTAGGGTTCAATTACTAGTTCAATAGTTAGGGGGGTCTTAATAAGGTGTGGGTGGGTCGGAAAAAAATCTGAAAATTTATAAGCGTCCCCCCCCCTTGTATTAAGCACCCGAGCTAGCTTTATCATACCTAGGTATATATAAGGTGTGGGTGTTACTTATATCTAAATCAAATATATAAATAGGCATATGGATATTATATAGCTACATTCTTTGCCAAAACTGAAACTTGAAATCTTGTGAAATGAACTCTCATGTATTCTTGTAAAAGCAAAAAGGTTTAAAAAATGATGATCAAAATTTTTGGTTGGAGTAGCTCTGCCTACATTTCTAGTAGAAGCGTTTACCTACATATATGGGATATATATATATATGTATACCCCCGTTTGGAATTGATGCCCGATTTCGATGAAATCTTGGGAGCGTTTGATAAAAATTTTAGGAGCAGGAGCGCTCAAAAAGTCTAGGAACGACTTGAAATAAAAAAAGGACGCTAGGAGCAGCTTTACACTCCATCCAGGCTGCTATGAATGATCAGAGTCCGGGCTAGTCCGGTGCTGTTAATAGACCTTATCGGAGTTTTCGGATAATATTAACCACGCAATGCATTCTGGGATTGTTTCGGGGATAAAATCAAAACAAGCGACCATCATGGTTTATTATTCGTTAATCTTTATCCAAAGTGCAATCAGTCAGTGAAGTAAGTATCAAATTGTTTGTGATTTTTAACTTCAAAACGCCTATAGGCTTGATTATTTTGCTGTGGTTGGCTGTTCCAATGAAACATTATACAACATAGTCATTCA
Source organism: Dendronotus venustus (assembly GCA_031834005.1). NCBI lineage: Eukaryota > Metazoa > Mollusca > Gastropoda > Nudibranchia > Dendronotidae > Dendronotus > Dendronotus venustus. Next base: position 13,691 of record JAUEKX010409533.1, read on the forward strand.
TTGCCTTAAATCCATCCATGTAAAATTTCAAGTTTTCCTCAAAACTTTAACTCCCCCTTATGATAATGACTATGAGATTCCCAATTGGCTATGGCTATATGAACGTTTAAGGGACAAAGTACCTGGGATTAATTATATATTACTTATAGAAGCAACAAATTAAAGAGTCCTCTAGGAAAAACATGGACCAAAATATTAGCTATCTGGTGAGAAAGAAATGTTTATGACTTTAAAAAATTTAATCTTGGGCCATAACAATTTACAATTTATGACTTTAGTTACAATCAGTTTACAATTGAGCTGCATCAGTTTGAACAAATTATAAGTTCATTTTGAATGTTCCAAAAACATTTCTGTAAGTTTCTGCTGCTTATTACCACTATTGTTAATACTGTGATCAGCTATAAAGTCCTAAAGCTGAGTGACAGTCCATTGATTAAAGTCACTTTGTGTCATACATGGCATAACTTTTGGATATTGCTTAATTGTTGGTATTGATGACGTTGGAACAGATAAAACATAAGAAAAAATGCCAGTATTTGTCTTGGTTGGTAAACACAATGAAGCAGTAGGTAATGGTAAATTGAATAAATATTCATCTGGGTTATCAATTGAAGTCTCACAGTATATATGTCACTGGGCACATTTTCTGCCAAGTCTTCATTGCCAAAAGAATTAAATCATCCTTTTCAATTTATGAAATGCCTTTGGTTGAGGTGGTTATCTCTAAGAATTTCTTGATATCCAAAACTTTCCATTTACCATTATAGTTTATTGGTTGTAGAGTTCTTGGGTCAAAACTCCTATCAGAAACATTCCTTTAATTCAATAATTATGCATATCTGTTTTTATCCATATCAAGTCTTCCATGGTTAAAGTTTACAACTTCGCCTGCTCACTTCTACTAAAACTTGTTTTGATTCTATCCCCGACTCGATCCCAGAATGCATTGCGTGGTTAACATTTTTCGAAACTCCGATATGGTCTATTACAGGAGCAATTCATGAACTTCAGAAAAAAATATCGGGAGCGTCAAAGACATCCTTTCCAAACGAGTATATATGCATATATATATATGCATACCTGTGTCTTTTCATATTATAAAAACTTGCAAAAAAGTAATTGGTTATGGCAGTTTAATTCAAGCTCTTGAATGAATTGGTCTACTCCATTTAATATCCTTACAGGAGGTAAAAAAATTTTAGCCAGGCGTTAGAATAAAAACTTTAAAGATAGTGTGTACCCTTGATGTATGATTTCAGATTGTGTTAAATACCTTCTGATCTGTTTTATTTTTCTTATTAAAAGTATATATTTTCTGAAAGCTTACATGATTCTCTATTTTGTAATATATATAATTTTTGAAAAATAATAATATTTTCAAAAATAAATTTAAGCAATCAAAGAAAAAATACTTAGTCTTCTTTCAAGAGCTCCAAGTCCCCTCCACGTTTTTTTTTTTGTAAGAAAATTACGTCATTGCAATCCCTGATAAAATGTCTAAATATATACTTTGCCTCACTTTTTTCTTAAACTTTTCTAAAAAAAGTTACAATAGTTTTAGTGTTAAAAAGTTTTAAAAGCACGTTTTTTCACACTCACACTCGTTTATCGCGCATAAAAGCTTGAATTTTGATTTTTTTTTTAAGAGTGAGGCATAGTTTTTTTTCTCAAAAGTCTATTGGTTAGAATAAAGCTGATTACACCATAACAGCATGTTGCTGAGGGGACTTGGAGCTCTTGGAAGGTTAGGAAGTAGGCCAAACTTTGGTTCTGAGATATCTTCAATTTAAGTTTTTGCTTCTGTGTACACAAGAATTAAATATAAATCTCATCCTATTATGTATAATTTACAAAATAAGTAAACAAACATTTCTTCTATTATGTGTATTCATTCATTTAAAAATTTCTATTTATGTTTCTTTTATACTTTTACTCAATAGTTGTGTAAACAAACACATAGTTTGACAATTAAGTTTTTTTAATACAGCAATATTTCAATAATAACAGGGAAATTTATATTTTTGATTTCGGAATTAGAAACTAGATAAAAAGTTACATAATTATGAAAGCATCAAAATACACACTATCCTTAAAAGCTTTAAAATTCTAGTGGGGTTAAGTCTGATTTTTTTTCTTTCTTTCTAGGGTTTACTGTAGTGGTATATATATACCAATATATTTTTTTCCATAATTAAATTTGGCGTATATATATTTTTTTTTTGAGAGAAAGTTAGGGAAAATTTAGGTATGTACAATAGGCTTATTCTTGGTACATTAGTTTTTGTATATATATCTAGCATATGGAATAACGGAGAAAAATTGTTATATTTATATGTATGTATATAATATATATAGTTTATTGTTATATATATATATTATATATATACTTATGAACCCTGAATAAAAAAGCAATCTTAAAAGACTTTTTATGCATAATTTCCTTAATGAGGTCGAAAGTAAAATGAGTAATGCTATATAAAGCTTTTTTTTTTTTTTATATATATATGTTATAAAATGTTTTATTCTATATATATATATATATATGAAAGTACTTGTTCCTGTCTTTTTTGGCTTTGAAAGAAAAAATGATAAAATTGTTGTACAAGCTATAAAATAGGATATAAATTTCTTCTGAAATAAAATGGGTTGTTTATTTTGAAGCCTTATTGAAAAATAAATATTATGCATAAATTCTTTTCAACTATATTTATATACTAGGTATATATATATATTTCTTTTTTATTTGTATTACAATGCATAACATTTTTGTAAAGTAGGAATGGATCAAAATAAATTCATTGAAATCTTTCAGTTATGACATTTTTCAGTTGCGACAGAACAGAATAAAACTGTTAGCCGTTTATAAATTAATTTTATATATATATATGTTAAATTGTTTATTAATGTCATTTAGACTATGATCATACATTTAGATCATGAAGACTAAAGGTTATTGACTATATGGCTGACTTTATTGACTAAAGGTCATCCACATGTGAAATGTGAAAAAATGATAGGTATGATTAGATTGTTTATATATTATATCAGTAAAAGAAGAAGATTGAGCCTAGTACTAGCACTTGTGGATGTCTGTTTATTCCTAATTTTATTAGATGATATTTTGTTGATGGTTACAAGTTTAGGGTCTATGTTATTTTGTACGTTTGGACTAATTATATAAAGTATGGACTGTAGAATGCTTTATTTCTGAAACCAACTGTTTATAGCTAATGATTTTGTTTAGCTGTAAAAGGAGAGATAAAAATGATTTAAATAAATTATTTTATATACTAGATTACATGTTATATGCATATATATATATAGTTAATATATTGTCGATAAGAATTTTGGAAGATTGATTCTTGTTAGATTATAGTTATTTGATGTGGGAATTTGCATAGAAAACATCAAGAAACTTTGTCTAGTGTACTGTTTCAGGTTTATCACATCCTTTTCCACACTAATCATTTATTTAGTTTCAATTGAGATTTTAAGTCGAGTATGTCAGAATTCAGTATTAAATTTTCATTTCTCAGTTGATTAATAACAGAATCTTTTTGTTGACCTGTGTCTGATAACCTGTAACCAATCGTGTAACCTTTTTTCGCTCTTACGACTAGACTTGTTTGTTACTAATTTTGAATATGTTAGCTGAATATGTTGTATATGTATGTATGCACACTTTTTTATATAAGCAAACATATTAAGCACCCAGGCCTTGAAGCCAGAAAATTAAGCAACTTTTAAGGCTGACCATCAAGGCCTAAAGCAACTATGTTCAAGCAACATAAGCAATCTTTGAGGCTCAGTATTTCTAACTACAAGCAAATTCTCATTTTCACTTAACTCCCTTTTCTTCCAAATTG
>JAUEKX010409754.1:0-17524 GCA_031834005.1 Dendronotus venustus
CCTTAATTATCAACAGAAAATCGAACAAATGATTTATTCCCGAAACATTTGTCTCCATAAACAAATAAAAAACTCAGTTCGTATTGTTAAAATCATATTTTTCCCAGCTAGCACTCAATGCTGCTGTTGATCAGGAAGACGAAGGAAATATTTTTGATATTAATACAAGTAATAAACCCGTCATCAATTACTCATGTGCGTAGACTTCGAGGGTTTTGTTAAAAATCCAAACAAACTTCTTATTTAAAAGTTGCCAATTATGATTTGTTCAAGTTGAGACTGCATAGCAAACCTTAAGTGTACAACGAAAAAGGGAAAAAAACCAACCAAGCAAAGTGATTTTCAGAACTCCCTATTCTATCTCCTTATTTACATCAAGGTGTTTCTTCAAAACAACACAAGTGAAGTAAAGTCAATGCGCGAAGCATTTCTGTGTGTAGAAACAGCAAAATTTAATTGATCGTTTTTCAACTAATGTAAGTATGATACTTATTATCGAGCAGAAAAGTTTGTTAAACTACCTTAAAGTGACTCTAGACTTTAGGTGAATGATGAAGGAGCGGATTTAGCTTTAATTTTAGGTGATGTATAAATTTAGTACCTACACTTTCAGTTCAAAATTGGGGATATTTTCAGCCTATTGTGATTGGGGCATTAGTAAGGACTGAAAGGTTTCTTTTTCATTTTCTCTTTTTCACTTTTCGCCTCCCATTATTCTTAATAGAGGGGAAAATTTACTTACCTTGTCACATCCTTATTCAGTTGCCTTTTAGGGACAATTTAATTCTTCCTTTTCAAAAACTGTGATTTAATGATACTCAATTGCAGAGGGAATAAAACTGATATTTCGGAAATTGTCGCATCTAACTGAAACCTTCCCCCTTTCTATATATAAAACAGTTACGAATTGGTAAATAAGCAGAGTCACCACAATGTCAGCACTGAATTCTCAAAAAATGTAACTTGTTTATGTTTTTTTTTATAGTTAAAAAAAAAAAACGATGGGAACTTTGATTTGTACTTATAATACAGCATGTCCTAAACCACCGCCAACAATGAAATTGAATGGCCAGCTGCAGTCATCTAAAGGAAGCAAAAAAACGACGAAACCAACGACAGCTAGTACTCCTTGCACGCGCAAATACGAAGACTCGGATTCGGATTCGGATTCGGATGATGACTGTTCCATGAGACAGACTCACTTCAGTACAAAAAACGGTGAAAGAAATCAACGAAATCTTACATTCTGAAAACGAAAGCCATATTGCCTGTGCATTGAACATCTCTATGGAACAACAAGTTTTTTTTTATTAAACCCAACCTGGCTAGCTCATAGCTCATGACGTTCTGGACCTTAATACGGCGTAAATGCATTAAAATATGCCGTAATAGAGACATTGTCTCGCGTTGCTTGAGCAAGAACATTAATTATTTAGCTCTAACCTTTACCTCATCAATCATCATGATGTTTATCATTAGATATACCGATACATGTATATAGTAGTAGTTAATGTTTCTAAAGATGAAGAAATAAGTAGTTTGAAGTTTGAACTGATGATTTTATCATAAGCACAAAACCATTTATGCATTGTGATTTAGGGTACATTAGGTGTACTTTAAAAGTAGCATTTTGTCAACTTTGCTAAAAAGGAAAAAAAGGAAAACTTTTTTCTAAGAAAACGAAAAATGAAAAACGCAAATGTAAAAATAGAAGAGGAATATTAGTCACAAACTTTTCACCTCTTGTTTCGTATTTACATATTTAGTTTGAACAACAAAAATAAACACTTAAATAAAGTACTTAGTACTTTCTAAGTGTCTGTTGGCACACGTCATACTAATTTACTATATTGAAAGTAGTCAACATTCCCTTAAAATGTTTTGTTTTTATTCTTAACTAATTTCGTCTTGAGTCCAGATAAAAAAACAAACTTATGATGAGATACCTAATAAAGGTACTTTCTGAGTTTTCAAATAGCTTATCTCCTGAATCGTAGTAATATACTCTCTTGAAGTCCGGCACGTATTTAGGCGTAGTTAAATATCTACCTAGGAGAGCTCATTTATACCTGAAATGCCTTTTTTGTGTTGATATTATTCTCCTCCATAGAACTTTGACTAGTCGTGATATTGTTCTCTGGGAGCCATCAGTAAGATAATCTTAACAAAAGCCTGGTAGCTTGAAAATTTCTGCTGTCAATTTGATAAAATTTGGAGAGAATTTTCTCTTTTTACAGTTAGATGGGGTCTGTTCATCCGTATTTTTATTGTTTTCGTTTATAACTTCTCTTACTACCTTTTCTGAGTAGCTTAAACCGTATTTTCGTTTTTGAGCTTGGGTAGAAATATCGGAAAGTAAGGTATCTAATTTAGTAATTCATTTTTTTATAACAACAAAGTAAATTGACTTCAATCCTACTATTCATATTTCTTTTAGATTTTTTTGAGCCTCGTTTTTGTTTTTATTATTTTGTTTCAGCCTTATTCTGTTCTCATTTTTATTTCACACACTTTTTATTTAATAACAATTATAATAAATTTATGATAATTCGCAAGACAAATATTTGATAAATGAAAACAATGGCCAAAAATATCTGTAAGTCTCAATCTCTTCTTATTTTAGCAAGATTTAACCCTAACTGTTGTTGTAAGTGTCGTTGTCGGATATATCCAACATTTGGGATCAAAAATACCGTGTCTGCTTCCGGGAGCCGTAACCTTTGACCACTTCAAAATGAAGGTTGATGATGGAGACCCATATGAAAGAGAATTGGATTCCTTGTCGAATGGTGAATTTTGACAAACAAGTTGGAAGCAACTTTTCGAGCAATTTGAAATCTGAACTTACTACTCAATTTTCGATCTCAAAAATGGCATTTTTTCAAAAAGGGCCGGCACTTAAAGGGTTTAGGAAACTGTGCATGAAGCTCTCCTTACTCACTCTCTCTCTTAGTTTAAAAAATACACACTATGCTTTGTATATTGAAAATGAGCCCAATCATGAAAAAAAAGTGAGTACTAGCCAGGATAAGGCCCAGAGGTTTTTAGGGGAATAAAGCTTGTTGGTGAATGAACGCAGACACGTTTGAGGAACTTAAAAGTAAAAACAACCTGTTAATTGGAAAAATTTCGTTATATTAGTCACGATAAGCACGCTTGATAAAAAAGTGATCGAAAATAATCGTGGAGAAAAACAACCTATACATGTGTTTAAGCTATTTTTTAAAATACGATAGAAAACTGTCAAAAATTCAATTCTTCTTTATGAATCATAGAATAAAAATTGTTTTAGAATAAAAATTTTGTGTTTATGTTTTATTCAATTTTCTGTTCCATTAACATAAAGGCTCTTGTATAAGTTAAAAGCCATGTAGTAAGCGAACGATCTTAGGTTGTCGCGGGAACAGAGTCTTAATTGAGTTTTCGCGCGGGAACAGCCATTTTGTAAAGATTATTCAAAATCTTTAAACTGACGTCATTTCATATTTGACGTCAGAAGAAGCATAAATTTAGTTAGTCAAAAAAAAAAAGAGAGAGAAAAAGGTTGAGAGAAAATCTTGAAATTGTCTTTATAACTTTGAATTCAAAGATTATTGTATAATACTTAAAAATCGAGAAACGCAATGATAAAGAAACAAAATATACGTTTGCCATCCATTAATAGCAAGTCACTGCATGACCGTCGGAGCACCCCCCGAAAACCACGCAATCCGCTAAACTTACCGGCTATCAACAAAGCAAGTGCTTACAATGGCAGCACACAACTCGTGGAACAATTTGCTTTACCAAAGCCTCCTTCAACTCCACGAGTTAGAATGCCCAGAGCTCTACGCACAAAACCAAAAGTATGTAACACACTTTAGGTGGCTTTCTGTTTCCTAACTGGGTTTAGGAAACAAGAAGGAATGTTATTGGTTATTTCTTAGACTTTTAATTTATACATCAGTTATTTATTTATCTTTAGAATAAAGAAATTCCACAGCAAGTCGTGAAGAAGTTGATCAATATCGACCAAAGACTGCCTGAACAAAACCCAATTAGAATCAAAAGAAACAGTCGGCCACGTAGGCGCATAACAGCTGATGTACAACGGCCTGGATTCCATCAACCAAGTAGATTTCCAGAGCGTCGCTTGGGTCAGGCAAACCTGGTTAACTACAATAACCACTAAGTTTTAGCTGTCATTTGATTAACATGTGATGATTCGTGCTACGTTCTATTCATCCTAAACAAAACACACAGATATCTTCGTTTCCAAGGTCCTCTTCTTGTACCGTCATCTTCATGGAGAAGCCCCACCAGCTTTACATCAACAATCTCCATGAGAAAGGATTCTTGTGTAGCAAAGCTATTTACCAGTTTTCGAGGAAAAAATCTTTAAAAATATCTAAGAATATATGTAAAGTAATGAGAATAGCATCTTATGTCTTCTTTTTTTTGTATAAGTGGGACGAAATTATTAAAAATAAAAACTGTGTCCCGGTTTTTTTTTAGTTGTGCAGGAGAGGGGGCGTTCCGTTTTCTCAATTTTAAGGGATTATAAAATTGTATTTGTTCGAGAAAATGTAAACACGCGTAGGTATCCAAATGGAACGATAAAATACAGAAACTACGCGATAACGCCAGTCAAATTGACTAGTCGCCTATCTATGGAATGAATGACATAAGCCAAGCTGTTGAATTTCTCTAAAGCACTAGTTATAAGAACTTTGTTTGATATAACCACGCTTCTCTGATTGAAAAACGTGTGTAAGGTAAACCGTGCGAATAGTTAAATGAAGATAGTGAAATAAACAGACGTGACATTCTTCTAAGAAGGGCAAGGAGATTAAAAAACGATCAAATTCTTTTCGGTTAATGTCGACTAAGACTTTTAGCTTGTTGTATAAACCTGGGTTCGTTAGGTTTTTTTATAGAAAACTCCTTTCTCGGTTTTATTATACATGTGCTCTTCTCAAAGGTAAAAATGCGAACTAGCTACAAAATGGTAGTACGCTAAATATTACAACATGCGCACGTGTGCGGGACTCACGTGACCAAGCTGTCAATCATATATTCTAACAACAAAAGCACTATTTTTTACACTTGTGTCCAAACAAATCTCACAATTAATGCTGCAGAACTGATTTGCAAAATAACAATTTTATCTTTAACTTCACGTACAGTTCGACCATAAAGACCAGTCTCAATTATACACTCAACTTTTAAAATTCGCATCAATTGAGAGATGAACTATTATGATCATTAGTAGGCCAGCAGCAAACATCGTTGAAACTATCGAACATCAAATCACGACAATGGTCACAAAATGTATACGCGGTGATTTTAGATACATACCTTGATCGTCAAAACCATAGAAAATGTACTAGAAAAGATAGTTTTGGTCCTTGAAGCGTCAAGAATTAAACTAGAAAAAGCAAAACCTAGTTTTTATTTTGTAAGGGTAAAAATATTTAACAAATTATCCCTCGAAACTAGGAAATCAATTTTGACCAGAATGCTTTTTCATTAGCTAACTTTTTAGCAGAAGGCGTGAGTCTGTTTCACTCTGCTAGAAAGTTAGCTAATCAAATAACATGCGCTGATAACAGACCTGTGTAGTATATGCAAGCATGTATAAAGGGCTGAGCCAATTTATCCTGTTCATAAATATTCGTAAATAAATAAATAATTAAATAAATAGACAAAAATTCCAACTTAATAAAGATATCTTGGACTATAAATCTAAAGGGTAGAAGAAAGGATAGATTATAGGAAGAAACCAAAAGTTTAGCTTAAACCATCATTTGTGACAACATTTGGCAATTTTAATGCAAAAATTGATAGGTATAAAGCGAAAAACAAAAGCAGGAGGAGCATGACCGCACCGTTCACCGTTCGTGAATGAATAAATAAATATATAGTGTACATGCAAAGACATACCCTTTCTTCTTATAATCTATCCTTTCTTCTTATAATCTACCCTTTCTTCTTATAATCTACCCTTTCTTCCTATAATCTATTCTTTCTTCTTATAATCTACCCTTTCTTCCTATAATCTACTCTTTCTTCTTATAATCTATCCTTTCTTCTTATAATCTATCCTTTCTTCTTATAGTCTACCCCTTTTTTCTTTTAAATAAAAAGTACACTCACTAAAAACATATATTACGAATTTCTCAACATGGTGTATTTGAACTATTTAAACCTAACTGTAACATGTCCCCACAATCCGCTTCTCGACCTTGTTCGTATAAGCTGAACACTATAGCCAATATTATATCCAATATTTTAGACACCTATAGGAAGAGGAGGGAAGAGTAATCTTCAGCAGAAAAAAAAATGGTACGTTTCCATGTCAAAAAAAAAAAATGTTATTCGAGTATACTTAACAATGAAAACGGAGAAAAAGGAGTAAGTAAGTACATTGTTGTTTTGACTAACTTTTAACTCTTTACATCGACCTTTTGATTCTAGTCTTAAAAACAAATTTAATTCTATTTTCGGATTACAGCATCCCTAAACCCTAAATAAAAATAAGCGATATCTGGAGGTTTCAATTGTTGCCATATGGCAACTTTGCCAATTAACGGATGAAATTGAATTACCGGAAAGTTTTGGATGATTTTGAAAAAAAAGGTTGTTAAGCATAACATTTGCGAGCTAACATTTGCCTAATGTATTTTTAATTATACTAATCCTAATTTATGACTTTATTTGTTGCCATAAGTGAACTTTGCCGAAATATGAGCAAGTAGCTTATGACGGAGGCGGATCTAGAATGTAGCAAATACATGCATAGGAGAGCAAAAATACAGTGATGACAGTGAGAAATAGTACAAGATGATTTTATTTTCACTCTCCTTCGCATGTATTTGCTACATTCTAGATCCGCCTCTGTATGACAAATATATTCTCAGTATTTTGGTGTCATTTGTCTGAAATAATGAAAGTGTGCTCTTTCTCTGTTGATTTCTATTCTCACAGAAACGTGGTTATACACATTGAATACAGTAGATTTTATTATGCAAGAGTTGATGTTGGAAAAAGATCATTGGAACATAATATTGTAAATATATTAGAAAATATGCAACAATATATGTATTTGAAATATACTTGAAAAAAATAATTTCTACAAGGTGTTGTAAATATAGCATACAAAACACAAGTAGTAAATCTCAACAATTCCAGGACAGAGCACCTGGATATTGCTTCTTGACTTGTCATCCCACCTCTTCACAGTGCCATTATCTTTGGACGAGCAGTAAATCGAGGCTAGCTGAACGCTTTTATTGTCAAACCAGCGCAACAACATGATCCTGGAATTTTTGTCGGTTTGAAAGATTTGCTTCCCCTCCCTAACTTTCTCAGCTCTTTTTCTGAAGAAATTCGATTGGCCCTAACAGTTGCACAAGTCAAAATCCCAAACTCTTTCAACTGGAGCAGCAGTTATCAAAACAAAGTTTAAAATTTTTCTGGTGTGGATTATCTTCACTCAATCAAAGTACAACACTTTCACAAGAGGAATCTTCATTCTTTCCATTTTTTCCTGCATAAAGGAAAAATTTGTACATGAATCCAGATTGCCTCCTCGAACAAACATTTTGAAGCCTCATTTTTTTGGCTTTATTTGGGTTATACTGTCGTATTCCGCTTCTTCTCGTTTTTGCCGGTTGTTCGTCAATGGATTGCACCTGCACCTGCTCCGGCTCAATCTTGTTACAATTTTCTTAAATAGCCTCGAGTACTGGCCTAATTTTGAAGAGCTTATCCTTTTGATTTTCTGGCTGCTCTTTGGTTGAATTGTCAACAACATGCAAATACCTGCGAACGTTGATATATTTTTTTGCTGACATGAGATCTGCTACTTTGCCATACCTAGTCTCACTCATCCAATGCATTGGATAGTTTGGAAGTTTAATAATCCCAGTCAACATACGTATTCCTAAGAACCTTCCAATCTCCTCGCAGTTAGTGTTGATTGAGCTACCTTTATTTTGCACTACTGTAGAGATTGGTCTGTTCTACCAACATGTTTGTTATATTATCAGTCCAAAATACTTTGAAAAAATCTATGTGGTTCAATTCATCAAAGTTTTTTGGTGGGTTACTGAAACCATCACCTTTGAAATCGGTATCACATGCTGGTGGTTCAGTGGCTCTCCAATGTCATTTATGATTTTTTCTTTTCCAAAGATTTTGCCTTCTGGTCTGTTGATTATCTGATTCGAATTCCAACTCAGTTAACAATGCTTCGTGTTCACTTTCTGATGCCTCTGATTGAGAAGAAACACTGGATATATATATTATTATTTGATGAAGTTGTTAGTATGCAACGATTGCTGCGAAGCGATAGGGGTGTAGGGTCCACATACGGTTGATCATCATCCTCATCTTCACTTATATCATTTTCTGCAGCTTCTGATGTTTTGTGAACAAATGTTGTCAAACGCTTTGATCGATGACGTATTGTTGAGTTTGAAGCTTGAGCTTCTACTTTCAGAGAACTTGATTGTTCATGGCAGTATTCTTCTTCTTGACGTATTTGTATCAGAACTGCTTGAATTGATATAGATGGATTGATGACATGGAGTAATTTAGCTACACCATTTCTTGTTATAATCAGGTCATTAATTTAAGTTGTTTTAGCTGAACCAAGCTCTACAAGATCAACACCACAATCATCACAGAAGACACTCGCAAACTGTTAGTTAAAGAGTCTGGTGGTAATATCTTCGTCATTAGTGAAACTTAGGAGATACTTACTTCAGTGGAGCAACACTAGAAATTTCCGTTCGTTTAACTTTAATAATTTTGATAAGATTTTTATTATTTTCTGTTGTTTTCTAAAGTGAATCGTCACATGCGTTTGTGCAGGCTTTTTTTTATGTGCGCGCTGCATCTTGAAAGTTTATCCAGTTTAATTGTTGTTCGGTTCTTTGGAAGTTCTTATAACTCTGTTTCTGTTTTTTTCGTAATTAGGTGTTTACATTCCTGGTTTATCCAAAGTTTACATGTCTAGTTGATGACATTTTACTTGGAATGTTTGTTTCTTGGGTCTTTAGCAGACTTTAGTTGAATTCATCCCAATTTTGGTTAACGGGTGTTTCATCTGTTACTGTTAACAAAAGGTTATTCATACTTCCCTGGATATTAGTATTGAGAGCCTCCAAGTTAGCTCTGCACTATTGGTAGATTTTCCTGGAAACTGCTGTTGACACTTTGGATTGCGCAATAGTATGTCGACACGATGTTATCTGCAATGAAGATCAACCGATCTATGTGTAGACCAGCTGTTAGCCTTCAAAGCACAGTATGCCGGAGTAGAAAATGTTTAACATCAAGTTACGTTATTCCCAAGTTTTTTTTCAGAAATGTCGTCTTTTAGAAATGTTTAGATTATTACACAAAAATAATAGTTAGGTGTTATTTTATATGATGTACGACTACCACGCTTCCTAAACTAAATTGTCTTGTGTAAAAAATACATTCAAGATTCCAGGGAGCTGCTGAAAGTAAGAAGAGAACACTTTGTTTGTTAAAGCAAATTTATGTATGAATAAATGATCATAGGAGAGAAATACTGGGTAATAATATTAATTATGCAAAGATTTTAATCAAAGATTGTGGATATTTATTACAGTCGCAGTTTGGATATCATACACGCTCCTGTTTTATAAGAATAGTGTATTTTTATTTCAAGATGAATATTCTGAAGATTTGGGCAAAAATTTCATCTTGATATATTCTTAGCATATTCTTAGTGACAGCTACCAAGGGATTTTAAGCCCTTATTTTTCATCCATTTATTTAATCAATCAATGTCAGATTTTGGAGGGAATAAAAACAAAGAATAAAACTGAAATGATCAACTGAAGAAATAAGATTGAGATATTCTTAATTCTATTTTCATCTCTGTTAATATTCTTTTAAAGTATATTCTTATAAAAGGAAAAGCGTGTACTAATTATATTTTCCAATAATTCTTCGCCAAGCTCAGAAATACAAACCAGTAGCTACAGTCCAGGCAGAAAAATCGAAAACAAAATCTTTATATCAACAACTTGTAATTACTTCTTACGTAAACCGAAAAGACAATAACGTTTCAATTTCTATCACAATATTATCTTTTCTAACCAACCAAAATTTATCAACTTTGAGATTTTGCCATTAGCCAAAAAAATTGACCGAATATTGGGATTTTATAAGATTAAAAAAATGTCTATAAGAGTTAAAAAAAAAAAAAAAAAAAAAAAAATGACTACACAAGTTTTTTAAAAGAATGTGCGAGGATGGATATGCTTATTTTTGCGTTGTTAAGTTTTGCGTTGAAAGTAATGTGTGTTTATCTTCATCTACTTATACTGTAGGGACTACTCGCTCGTGGAAGAGATTTTTTTCCTTAAAGATATATGTAATATAAATATCTCTTTTTGCAATTTTAATTGCGCATTTCTTAGAAATTCATTGTGAACCTGAGAGTGTATTGCATTTGTGAAGTTAATTAGTTTCCTCATCTAAATGTTGAAAATCAACATAATAGCAAGCGCCACGATTTAATTACTTGAATTTTTTCTCATTCAAACATGGAGTTGATTGTTTTGTTTTTTAGTTAAAACACAGCAGCTTGATCACGATGGTTTTCCCAACAACCAAAATTAATGCTTAGGTGGTATGTTCGCAGAACTAAATTTAGATTTTTATTTTGACGATTTATAAGAAATTCCTTTTTCAAAAAAGATAAAAAACCGAATCTATGCCTTAAAAACAAAACAGTTGTAAAGGAAAAGATCCTATTATATTTAATAAGTAATAATGAAACGAAATTATTAACATTCTACTTTTTTTTCATAATCATTTCTTTCGGAAAATCCATTTCGCTAGAATTCTTTTGCTTTTCTTGTCGCTTCACATTTCTTTTTAGTAGATCTCTCATCTCGAAGTATCTGGGGACCTGGCTATTTGTTCTAGATATAGAATGTTATAAAATGTTATATTGCCCCCAAAAGTGAAACTCATTGTAGCCGAGGGGTTCTAATAGGATGTCCAGAGCGTACGCAGATATAAAGATACATAATCTTGTCCTAAAAAACATGAAACTTAGTCGAACTTTTTTTTTCATCCTTATTTCTACCAAAAATCGAAGATAGACCCTTTGAAAAAAATTAACCAAAAGTTTTTGTTTTTCCTGGACAAAAAATCACTCGTTTCAATGGTAAGTATGCCAAAACTTCTCGAGTTTAAAGTATCTTGACTTTTTCGTTACTTCTTTTAGTATATGCTGTGTTGTTGTGTTAAAAGTGGTTCTTAAAGGTAAAACGAAAATAGATAACTCAAAAGACTATATCACAATCTTTTGAATGATACAGTAGGCAGACTTTTCTGATTTTTAGTTAACATTAGGGAGTAGCCTGAAATATTACTACTGTAACTTTCATTAAAGATTGCATAAGTTTATTGATTTAATACTTCAAAAAAAGTAACACAAAAAATAATAGCAAGATACACCTAAAAATGATCCCCTATCTAAATATTATGCAAGAATATTTAGAAATTGCCTCATCATGAAACATGTCAAAAGATTTTAAAGTGTCGAATACACGAGGCCAATCTTATTGAAGTAGTGTAATAATTTGTAAAACAATTGTTATATTATAGTTACATGCTTTGCTTCCCCGGCAATTTATCCCGTTTGTACGGGGAATGGATTTTATTACAGGTTTTTAATACCATCAATGAGAAAATCAATAATACTTTGGTTCCAGGTAATTATATTACATTACCTACATTATTTGTAGATAAAAAGGAAATGGATTATAGCTCAAAGTTGCCTTTGCCTTGAAAAAATGCTTTCTCCGATACTATCTTTAGTATCGTGTTGTTGTGTTGCGGCCAGAAAGTAAATTTTAGGTAGCTAACTTAAGAAGGCTGTGTAGATGGTACGATAAAGAATTGAATTTTTGAGTTCTTTAGAGTATTAGAACATGAGGGGTTGAACTGAAAAATCTTTTCCGCACCTTAACTGCTATAAAAATTTTGCTTAATTTTAGATACCTGATGATGACTATATATTTAACATTAAACATTTTCTGTCCTTATATTATATTAGCTCTGGTTTTTAACATAGATCACTGTTATGGTCAAGATAAATCGACTTAATTGGATACAACGCTCCTGAGTTAAACTTAGTAGAGCACTTTATTATCAAAAACCATTTATGGAGAGAATTAACCTCAACTACTGACAGTACTATAAAAAAAGTTGATTCTGTTTTCTGTCCTTATACTATATATATTATAACAAAGTTTAATTGTTGGTCGATCGACTTAATGAATTTCATTATTGATTAAGTTATGTGTATATATAAATTCCCAATTTAGTCAGTTACTACGTTGATCAAAAAACTCCCCTGCTTAGAGAATAGCGACTGACTAGTTTTGATAGGAAGGAAGTTATATGAAAAGATTTGAATTGATAATGACTTGGTTAGCGTAGGAAAATCATACAAAGCAGGCCCGGTGGAAGCAATTGAAAAGTTGTGCGGCCAATTCAAATGAGGTAGAAGTACGAAGAAAATCTTAAACCTTCAAAAGAGCTTATAAATCGTTAAAAATATTAACCGAAAATAAAATAGAAATACTTCATAGGATGAATTAGAAATGATTAGAAACATCAAATGAAGTTGTGCGGATTGTTAACTGTTTATATCATGAACCGAGGGTAAAGTAGCTGTAATCAGCTCCAAAGTATTTATGATTTTCTTTATTTATTTTCACATAAAGTTTTTGATGCTTATCGGCGATTATTGTTTCGAAGCATTTCAAAAGTAAGGGAGAAAATATCACATCACGGAGATACCTTTGTTAGGTAAAAAGATTCTCATATTCAACGCCATACCCCCTACTTCAATTTATACTTATGTTTTTATTTACAACGAAGCCGTGAAATAGAAGAAAAATTTGACGCTACAATAATGGGATCAAACAATAAAGACACTAAACACCTGCCAATTACAATTGCCAATTATAAAAATGATATCAATAATTATGGTAGAAAAAAAATATGACGGTTTCATCCTTGGTACGAATTTTTTTTAGATCTTTTTTATTAACAAAAACAAAAAAGCTAACTAGACAGAAAAAGTCCTGCGGCTATAGCGGTAGTGGTCGTAGTGCTTCCACCGGGCCTGCAAAGTCGGAAAGCTTAATGATCATAATTTGTATTGCGTATAAAAAACATTTGTTTTCGATTATATCTCGTTCCAGCCCAAAATCAATGCCAGCGATTAGGTAATTTCCTGTTCACAGTAAAGAAATCATTAATCATTAGAGAATTTAAATAAATACTGTTGTTTGAATTAGTCATTTAGCTGCGTATAAGCAACTTAAAAACGTATGGCACTGGCTGAGCCTTTATTCTTTCTGCCTTTTGTCTTTCCATTATTTTCCCACGAATTAAATCTACCACTTAATAACTAGTCATCATGTCTAAAGTCTACAAGTAAGTATAATTTCAATATTTTTATCAGCCAATTGATTAAGATTTTGAACTATATGTTTTTGGTAAAATTTAAAATTAAGGTTTAGAAAAGAAAGTTATAAATAATAGGACTTTACCGAGAGGACAAAAATTCAAGGCTGACGAAAAATAGACCGAAAAGTATTAACTCAATTGTTCTTTGCAATTGCTTTTGTTATTTCGTCATTCTAGTAAGTGATTTCTCCAAAATTTGTCTTTATTTTAGTGAAAATAATTTGATTTAAAATAATTCGACAGCATTTGTAGTTCTATTTTGAAGTGGTTGGTGTCAAATTTATATGTAAAAAATATTAAATTGGTTGTATTATGTTTATTACGTGTTTCTATGCATCAATATGAAATTTATATGCTTTAACCTTACTCAAATCAGCAATACAGTTCGGTAGTTTTTATTGTTTTGACCGACCAAAAGCACCTTATCATTCTTTATTTCCGTTTGCAGAGAGTGTTTTTAAAGTATGACCTTCAAATATGAGTGCAGTGTTTAGTTTATGAATAATATTGTTATTCATTTTACATATTTACGTTAATTTGTTACGGAAACCCTAATTTTGAAAAAAACAGAGACTTTTAGGGTTTCATTCATAATGCATTAAACTTTTCTCTTTCAATGATAATATAATTCCAGGATTTAAAAATACCACACAAGCAAAAAAAATATTATACTCTAAAGCAATCGCGCAACCAATTAATGCACTGTTTTCGTGCAATGTCAAAATGCATCATTAAATATATGGCATATATACATAATGCATAAACATATGGCGGTAACATATTACCGTTCTGGTCAAATTCGTGCCAAGTTTCCGGACAACGATTATCCAAAAAGATAGTTAGATCTATTGCAAGTTTGAATGTTTCGTTCAAAGGTATATTTGTAAACAACATCAAAAGGGATCCTATATTGATTTTGACAACTCACGTTTTTTAATTCTTTAATAAACGTGAAGGTATCGGATGTGAAATGATTGCAAGAAGTTTTTTTATTTAATAAAATTATTTTTATTACAGAATAATTTATATAACTTACTGCTGAAAATGCTGCAAAGAACGTTACTTTTTTGAAAATAGAATTTATATTTAGGTTAATGTCGTAAGTTCCAAAAAAAAAATGCTTGATAACTTGAAAAACGTAGTAATTATCCATTACCTTGGTTAAAGTAATTTTTCGATTTTTTCAACTTACAAGAGCTTTTCTATTAATTTGCGTACGAAGTTATAAAGTTCTATCAAATTCACGTGAGTTGAGAGTTTGGTTAATAAAGTATTCCTGCATGAATTTAACTTTTGAAAAGGTTTTCGCGAATAAAATTGCGAAATTTTATCTAACTTTTTTAATAATATTTTGAAAACCTAACTTTTGAATCTTGTTTCCATACTATACTGGGTGTCCTCTGTTTAACTTTATTTCAAGATAATTTGTATAAAAAAGTTGCATTTTTTCGGTTCAATGTAGTATCATATATTTTTATTGTTTTTCTAAAGGAAATCTCTTGGGGAATCATTGTAATTAGTTTATGAATATTAGCTAAAAAATATATTTTTTAAATAATTTTAACTGTATAATAAAACTTTCATTTTTAAAAAGCTTTTGATTTTTTTATTATAATCGCATAAAATTTTAAGCACATTTCTGTTTTGAATGAAAAGCAATTGACTGATAATATAATTGATTTTTTGTTTGCTCGAGTACATCAAATCACAAAGTAAAAGAGAACTTTTTTACAAACACCCTGTACCTTCTGTATGCTATCAGAGTGCAAAGATTCTTGTGAAATTGTGTATTCGTAAAAATGATTTTGAACGATTTTTTATTTATTAAATTATCAAAAATAATTTTAATAAAGAAACATTAAAAATTTCAAAGAAATTACGTAAAAATAAATTTCGTAGATATCAAAGAAGATGTCATAATTGCAAAATCGGATCATTAAGAAAACTCTCTGTAGTGACGTAGTTTAGCACAAGAATACTTCAAATAGTGATAGAAGCATGAAACTTTGCACAAATGTTCCTAACATTGTTTAGAAAATATTTTTTAACAGACACACCAACTACAGGCAGGTGGACGTTGACGTCATCACTTTTTTTACCAAACATTAAAAGTCATCAAACCATAAGAAATAATATATCGTTGGAAAGGAAATTTATTCCTAAGCAAATATTTTTCTTATGTCATGTCAAAAAAAATTACCTATTAAAAGTTATAAGTCCCCAAAGTGTCATGTATGACGTCATCAAAATTGCATAAAATTTTTTTTATTAAAATGCAAAGTGTTATATACCGTTGGAAAGATAATTTTATGCTGATTAAACTTTTTGCTTAGGTCATTTCAAATATGATTGATCTTGAGAAAAAAGATTCTTTCGCACTATCCCAGCTGCTTTAGAAAGTAATATGCCTTCGTCTTTTGTTGAATTTTGAGATGCTTCAAAAATAGCTCGACCAACTGTTCCATCAATAGTGAGTAGAGTGCATTTCCCTTTCTTTTCTTCACGAAGGCCATGGACCTCTTTCAGTATGTGCTCTTTTAACCTTGTGGCATTAACTCTTTCAATTTGTTCTATAGATGCATTTCGAAACTTTAATTTCTCTTGATACATCAAACGCAGATCTTTCATCATAAAAACAGGATTCTTTGCGGAAGTGATTATTATTTCTTCAACTGTATTGGTTACCTCCGATGAAGCTATCCCTGAAATATTTTTTTATAAAAATATCATTAGAATTTTACCATCTTATAATTCAAGTTAAGTCTCTTTTTTAAGGCTGTTCCTCATAACTATAATCTCGTCAATTATATTCTTTCAAATCGGAATATTGCCTGTTTATATCTACAAGATAATACCTCACCGAAAAATTATATTTACAATAAATTATTATTGTGCTAACAGAAAATAACAATCCAGTCGTATTATCTATCAAATTTATAAGATTTTTTTACCAAATCCTGATTTAAAACTACAGAGAAAATGCTTGATATATACCCGTTATTTAATAATAATAATACCTTCAATAAGACTTGTTTCTTTGATAATCTTCCCTGGACTCTTCAAACTACGATACTTGTTTTTATACTCTACAAGACACTTTAGGTGGTATTTGGCATCAGAAGCAACCATATCTCCTTTGCTTAGTTTCCCCAAAAGTTCATTATCGCACATTTCCTTTGCTATATCTTCTATCTTTTGATGCAATTGAAGAGTTTGACAGCGATGCATGTCTTTTGAATTTTTACCACAGAAGAAGCAATTTTCACATAAAACTTTGTCAACACTTTATCTTGTTAATCTTCTCTTAGCAGCATTTAAGTCTAATGCATCCTTTGGATGATTTGACGTATCGTCTACTTGAGAAACCTTTCTCTTTCGTTCAAGCTTTTGTTTATCATAGCTTGACATACATTTCTTATGAAACACTGCCTTTTCTTTTATAAAGACTGTATAAAGTTCTTCGTTTGTGGCATACTTTTGGCAACGTTGTTTAAGTAACTTTGGAAGTGCGTCAAATTCTTCAAACTCTTTCAGGTTGTTTGAAACAGTGTGATAGGAGTTCTTTTCACGGTTGAATCCTTAAAAAAATAAGGAATGGGTAATTGTCTGTTAGAAAAAAGTTATATCTATTAAGGTGTTTTGTACCTTGTAAGTACTCTTGCGAGACAATAACAAATTCCCCATCACCAACCATTTTATTAAATTATTTATTATAAATGTAATACTTACTTTCAAAATAGCAGTTCGCAGTTCGCTAAATGCAAAAAAGCTTTTTATAAATAGGAATACTTAAGAATTAAAATAGACACAGAAAGATATTTATGTTTAATGCGCACCACATAAGTTAATAAAAAGAACGACAGAAAAAGAAAACAAACATTTCTAAATGTTTATTCAATGCGCACTACACACTGATCTAAGATAAAACAAAGAAAATAACAACATTTATAGAATATGTTCGATGCACATGTGTCTTCGCACACATTATTAAGAAGAATCGGCAATATCAAAA
>JAUEKX010409865.1:0-17503 GCA_031834005.1 Dendronotus venustus
ATACTTGTAACTTATTACCGACTAAATTTACTGAAATATGTAGATACTTGTAACTTATTACCGACTAAATTTACTGAAATAAGTATATACTCTTTTCCCATGATAGAAATAGGTGGTTTGTAAAAATATTAGTCAACAAAAATGCCAAAATTAGGCCAAAATCTTTTATTCAGTAGATACAGTAATAGAACGTAGAGTGGTAGTTATGCGAAATATGCGAAAAGTCCTTTTTTTGTGCTAAACAAGAGACAGAACACCACGCCTATTTTTTAGCTCCAAATACAGGATACATAATTCAAGTTATGCTACTTTTACGTTGCGTGCGAACGTTGGCAGTGCGAATCGGACTCTCAATGACAAGGTAAGTTCCTTCCTGGCACAAAATAATTTTGCAATTATAAGCGCATTCTTGAAAACTTTTTTGTTTTGTTGTTTAAAAAATATAGCGAATTAGCTGGAGACTTTTTGTTAAGCTTTTATCTAAATATTCTCGAATTGAAATGTTTAGGTGATTGTAGGATAGGAGATTAACACGTGTACGAAAAGTCTAGAAATCCTAAATATACGAACATTACCTACATCTGTTGTGTTTGTTGTGTTGTGTTTGACGTATGTATCTTTAGTTTGCTTCCTTTTTTTACCGAAACGAAGCAAATGTAAATAAAAGAAGGGGTACGCAACCTATCTATAGACAAAGAGATAAAAAAAATTACCTTGGGCAGCTCCAGATCTGTCAACACTACTAACGTCTGATGTTAACGTTTCTAATAACCAAGGCATCAAGTCATTGAAGCAATCTTCTCCCATCCCTTTCACAATTGCACCGAGCGCACGCGCGGAGACTGTGCGAACTTCTGGAGACGGATCCAGAAGAGATTTCTTGAGGCCAGGCACAACAGCTGGCAAGTATGGAGATAAATCCTGTAAAAAGGAATCAAAACAATAAAAAATGAGCACTAAATCATTATGATAATACAAAATCCTATTTTTAACGCAATATAAGAATGTACAGTTTATCTCTCAATTGATTTCTAATTCATAGTATCACAAAGGGCATCGCTACCTGGAAAGTGAAAGTATTCGAACAGAGGAAGAAGGTATTTAACTATACAAAAAGAAAATATCACCTTTGGATCCGTCAATGCGTACATATTTCCGAGAATTTGAGCAGCCATCTTCTTCGTCTCTGTCGAGCGTTGATCGAGCGCCTTCTCTAACGTTGGCATGATTAATGCGAGAGACGGCGCGTCAATGAAATGCACAAAGGATGTGCTGAGGAGCGCCTTGAGACACAACACAGTGTGTTTGTTAGGGTCCGATAATGCGTCCAAGATAATCGAACTGATTTCTATAAATGAAACGTCAATTTAAAACTTTAAAATAAGCTTCCCAGCCAGCCAGCACATGACGTTAGAACGACGTTGCATGGACGTTGTTCTAGCGTCGTCGAGTGCTTATTAAGACGACAGAAAAATTATGTTAGTGTGTTAAGAGTAGTTGACAAAAGTGGACAACAGAATGATCATGAAATACGGTTTCATCTTTGTAATGGATTCAACGTTAGTGTATTTTCCATTGGCTCCAACAAAACCAAAACAAACCTCTAAGAATGGTTTTCCCAGTTATAATTCCGATTTTTGTTATGGGTTATTGAGTTATATTAGTATATTTAAGCAAGACCGCAAAACTCAAAACAAAGAACAAACGGTGTTAGCCTCTGTCTAAACGGTCATTACCAAAGAAATAGTTCGAACTTAAAACAGGCCAGGTAGAATCAGAGATTAAAATTAAATTGTTAGAGTGAAGTCTAATCGAATCTACTTTTCCCGTAACTATTATGGCCCAAGCGAGGGAAAACGAAAGCAATTGTTGGTTTTTGAAAATTGGTTACTTTTTCCAGGGAAAGTAGTTGGCTATTGAAACAAACTGTCAAAATAAGGTTTACACTTTAAATGGTCAAAATGCTTGAAATATTTGAAACACTTCAACTTAAAAAAAAAAGTGGCGGACCCTTTTAGTATACTCGTACCTTGAATTTCAGGATTCTTTATAACTCCGCCAATCTGTCGGAGAGCCTGCTGACCGGCTTTCTGTACTTTCTGGTGAGAATCTGCTAGCACTTCAGTCAATCGAGGTACAATACTTGGTAGACACGAAGACAGTTGTTTCGGTGCACAGAACGACATCGCGCCGAGAAGCTCAGCACTTCCTAAATAAAATAACGCGGTATAAAATGCGGTAGTTAGTACATGAAAGTCATTATCTCCACAAGAATAGCAACCGATTATCTCCATAATATTAGAACATTGATTGTGTCTATAATAGGAAATTTGATACACGAAGTTAACTTATACGAACCTGTTTTAGTGCGCCACGCGTCTTCTTCCAAAGCCTTCAAAAGCGACGGCAACACTAGCTTAACACCATGATTAGACAAATTCTTCATGACGGCTTTCGCCGTATCGTCTGACGCCTCTCGGACGTATTGATTGCCGTCACCGAAACATACCAGTAGATGTGGCAACAAGTGTACCACGTACGGCTCAAACAAACGACCTAACATCGTGCAAAGTGTCTCGAAAGCGAACAGCGCACCTGTAAGAACAAAAAGGTTTGGTATAATAGTTGAACAGCAATTCCTCAAACATATCGAGCATCTATTTTGTAGATTAAATGAGTCTTTTTTCGCTCAAGATTATTCGTTTCGATCAATTTTTCATTACTTTGACGCCCACCATGCATATGTTTAATAAATAAAATCCAACTATTATATGAGCGAAAATTGAAATACACCTCACTCACCTTCTCGGTGTTTCCACAACTTTTTGTTTTGGATGGCGGTATCTAGGGTGCTGATGACGTTTTGTTGCTTCAAAGAGAGTATACCGAACCCTTTCACGACACCAGCCAACCCGTAAGCAGCTCCTCGTCGCTCGCCGTAAGACTCCGACTCTAAAAGCTATGCCGATGGCAAGAGAAACACATATGCTGGTGGTTAAAACATATAGAGTCCCAAGCATCAGCCTGCATAAAAGTGTGAGGCCTTAGAACGAGACATGGTCACTCGTAGTTCACTGTACAAGTCCAGCATGAGGTAGGTAGAATTACTGTAATATGCTTAAAATACACTACAGTAAAGTTGAGGTACTCCTAATCTAAAAGCGATGCAATGGAAAATAAAAACACTAACGCATATGTATGTCGGTGGTTTAAAGTACTAAACTGTCTTTTACCTTCACCAATCAATGCTGGAGGGTAAAACTGTTGTATTGTTTGAAGCCTTTAATTTAATAATACCTCTAATTTACATTGATGCAATTTTCAAAAATTAAAAATGCTGGGTAGGTTTATTGGGAAGGAAACTCATACACGATTGCTGAGTTTATTTTCTTTATACAACACTGCCTAAGTTCTAGATTATATCACTTATATCATTATCTTCTGAAAATAAATTTGCGGCACAATAAAAAAAAATTCTACGAGAGTCAAAACCTGACGGAACTGTATGAAAATAAATTGGAATTCGTTTATTCAAAACTGGTAAAAAAAAAACATCCTATGAAGTTGACATACCTTGTGAAGGAGTCCCTTAATCAGATCAGCTGCCTCATTTTTCACAGCACCGCACAAAGGTGGTAGACAGTTCGCCACAGCTTGTTGAACCTTTATTTGAAAACGAGGGAATGAGATATTTACAAGTAGTGTTACTCCTGCCTACCTCTCTATCGAATAGTATTAATACAGAATACAAAGTAAAATGTATTTGGTTTATAACAGTATTATAAATCATCATGAAGCCACACTACAGTTAAAATTTTTTTGAAACCCAAAACAAAAACTGCCTTCTTCCTTTGTACGTTTACGAGAGAGAGCGTATGATACCACTTTATTCACTGTCGCAGTGAGATACACCAACAATTTTATACATTAACTTCAGAAATTTTCGTGTTCGGAAATTCACGAAAATTTATCGGCTTTTACTGGAATTATTCTTCGCGGATCCCGTATTTTCAAAATCAAGTATAAAAACAAACTCTTATTTTCGCTAATTGATAACACTATCTTAATTTTTCACCAGAACTGAATTTCGCTGAACTGAAACATATACGAAATGAAGTAGAACTTACTTGTTGAGAAGGAGTAGACAATGCACCCATCAGCTTGGAGAATATTGGTTTCGTCTGAAATCAAATAAGCAATTCGTATTTTAATAAGTCGGTTACATTTATAAGTGTAAACGCATAACGAATAATATAATAAGCATAATCTTAAACCTACTGTGGAAAAGGCGTTAAGTATAATATTCCGGTACGTCACACTTTTTCAGTAAACATTCTTTCAAGAAATATAATAATTACAGCACGTGCTTCACTTCAAAATAAATGCATTATAGTGTTCAGACAGGTCTGCCAAAAAATCAGAAGCATTATTTACGATTGTTTATTCAGGATTGCCTCTTCAGTAATAATCAGACTGCTACCAATAAAGATATTACCTTTGTTGCAAAATGTCTACAATGGAAACCTATGGCAATTAGCAGCAAGAGGTTAACTGTGACCCTTAACTACTACGTCATAACTACGTAAAGCGTAAAAAGGAGTCAAAATGTAAGAAAGTATAGAAACCAATACCACAATAAAACACTCCAAACGACTTCCATAAAGATAATTGAGCTTGGAGGTTTAGTCTAATTATACTTAAGGATGTGCGTTCTAAAAATTAGCATATTTAAGCAAATGTTAAAGCTCATATCCAATCTGCGCATTATCAAAATCCTTCTGTCGGGAACCACAGTCCTAACCAAGAAGCATAGGAGTTAAACTCGAAAACTCTGGTATGTAAGCTCGATCACTCGAACATCGCGTCACTACTTCTTATCAAATTATAACTAACCGGGTAGCTCAGTCTCGCTTGCCGCGCTAAAGCTCGGGTCTCACACTTCCTGTTTTAGTCTGTGTTCCTTGCAAGTGTATAGCTTCTACACCATTTATTTTACTAGCATGATTACCATTTTGAAAAGAACATACACAAACACACTATACTACAGCTTTATTATAGAAGATTAACAGAATACAATGTCAAGGCAAACCACATCTATTGACACGCGACACAATTGCTACAAAAATACAATGCAAAATTAATTATATACCGTACCTTAGGGTCGGTTTTTTCTAAATGCTTAGCTAAGGAGCCAGTCAGGATAATGACGGATTGTCGAATGATATCTTGGGCGGACGAATCAGGTGCTTGATCCAAAAACTCGTCAAAAATAGTCAACAATAGATTCATGTTTTCCTAAAACAATATAACTATATATGTACATGTATATGTGTGTGCGATAGAAAATATTAGAACGACGTGGTGTAAATGTTGATGCGACGTCAAAACGTTGAAACGTTCCGAAATCGATTTACCTGGAAAGTTATACACAGAAACTCTCTGACCAGGAAAAGAATTCATAATAAAAAAAAAGAAGATTCAAATCGGTACCTGTCCAAAGTGATTGACATATTGAAGCGCTGCTTCTAACATCTGTTTTCTAACTTGTTCGTCGCGGTCGCCGAGTGTCGTTGGTACAAAGAAATGGAAGATAGTGTCGAGTTGCTCAGCTGGGGCGTACATGGCGATCTTCTCCAGTGCCAGAGCCACACCGTGTCTGGCTTCCCAGCTGTCGACGAAAGGTGCAGACGCGACGCGCCCAAGGTGATCGACAAGAGGTGGCGGGATCTAGGTAGTAGAGAGAGAAGTAAGAATGATCTGCTAAACTGACTGACTGATTCACGTCTACGGTTTAATTCAACACGAACTACATCATTACGTTTTGTAATTCTCGAATTTTAATAAACGAAATATCATTGCTGTATTACAATGATCTCTCAAGTTCAATCATTTTATATTATCGTATTGTTTTCCAGAAAGTCTTTTGAGAGAAAGGAACACTTTTATGGAAGGTTACAACATTAAAATCATAATTTCATGATCGTCCACGTCTTAATTAGAATTAGGCAATAAGTACTAAACAAAATCACCTTCATTTTATCTTCGTATATCTCTAAGAGTGTTGTAACGACCTGCCCAGCTAAATCAGGGTTTTCACCAAGAGCAGTCGCCAGTGCTAGACTAGAAGCTGATCGTATGTCTTTGAGCGGATGCGTGATGTCTTCCGTCAACTCATTCACCATGGTTTCAGAAACAACTAAGTTCACCTCGTCCCATAGACTAGAAAACAAAAGATGACTTTTAATACCGTAATTATTCGATAAAGCGGTGTGTGAGCGAATTTAGTTCGTTTTGTACACAAAAAGGTATAAATAAACAAATCGCCTAAATTGATTTGAGACTTTTATATATTGAGTTGTTTCTTATATATATATTGTATTAAGTTAACAATGGTTAGTGAATAACGTTGTTATTAGCAGAAAAGTTTCACATAACACTTTATAAATAAACTTGGAAAATCCAAAAGTGTCCGCCTTTTTCTTAAAACACTCCTCTTGAATATACGCCTATGCAAAAATTCCATAATTCATGATTTAATTTAATCAGAGTTAAAGAGGAATTCAAAAAACAGTTCGAGTTACTGGAAGTTCGAGTTACTTGAAGTTCGAGTTATCGAGATTAGACTGTATATAATAATTCAAAAAAATATATAATAATAAAAATAATAAACAAATACCTTTCGCCGAGTTTTGCATTCTCTTCCACCTGATCATAACGGCTGATCATGGTACGTCGTGCCAGAGTGTGTAAGATGCTGTCCTCACAGCCGCGCAAAACCCCTCTGATTTCCAACAAGCCTTTCAGCGAGGCGTTTCTCAGCACAGAACAGGGCGACAAGATGTTCGACAGGAGATGCTCAATTTCCGCTACTTCCGCGACCGCGCAACCAGGTTCACCGCTGGCCGCCTTGCAGACTTCGTCAAACACCTTGTTGGCGAACTGTTGCAGCTTGTTGTCTTTGTTATGACCATCGCACACGACAATCACTTCAGACAACATCCGAAGCATCTCGGCGCGTGGCAAAAACATTGCACCGTCCTATATATAAAAAAAAAAAAAATATTCTTTAAAATACACATTAACTTTGCGATTTTTGATCATTTTTGCGGAAATAAGAACCAAAATTACGTAATTATGCGATTCTCCGCATTTATGTATGCTTGGAAGCACGGTTTACAATACGGACCACAGTGTTCTCTCATTATGCTATAGTATAAAACCGGTTAACGAGGGATGCATACTTTGACTAACTCATCTTTTAGCTTTAAGGCATAGACCACTCTAGGGTTCATTCCGATTACCGGGCAGGTCGTACCCTTGCCTTCATGTATAAATTTCTTTTTAAAAAGTTCAGAACAAAAATCAATTGCTCCATGAAGTTCAACTTGTTGTTTTTAATACTTTCCCATACAAAAATGTTGTTTTAAAAATGAACAGAGAGGAGCAAGGCGAACTTAAAAAAATCAACGCGTGTACGATCAACTACTCTCAAGGAAGAAACGTTTCATAATTGGAGATAAATTCTCCTTTTATTTTTATTTTAAGAAATAGAGTAATTTTATATCAATATCCTTTTAAAATAGTTTAAAACAATTCCTTGAACAACCTGAAAGTTTTTTTCGTAAAAAGTTTTAACGGAATAAATATTCAGGAATGACACTTTCTATTTTTTCGTGGAAAGAAATTTTCCCAATTTTGACCGAAATCGCAAAAGTTTCGTTCCTTAAACAAATCAGAATTAATGCAATAAGGTAGGTTTTCGTGCTTTGTTACATAATATCAAATCTAATTTTGTAGAAAAACCCTTGCTTTATGAATCACGAAGTGTATTGGAATGAATTCTACATTTCGAAATAACCAAATTAGATTAAAACTAATTCTGTTGTACAGTATAACCCCCTAAAAAAAGCAGCGGAAAACATTGTGAGGTGTTGTCTATGTTTTTAGGAAGTAGCACTTAATAAGACATCTTGTCGTGTCTTTATTAAGAGGGATAAAAAATTTTGTTTCCATTCACAATAAAACAACTAAACATACCTCATCAGAATTCTCCATCTCAGGTTCCGATCTTAACTTGCTGTGAGCCATGGCGAGCTGGAGGGCCGCCATACGATGCTCCTCGCCTACTAGGCTACCACGATCCCTCGTGATCATCCACAGCAAGGGAAACATGAAGGCGAAGGCTGGCGCAGAGAACGGCTTCTTCCACGTGAAGCTCATCATGACGTATTCGTTTTGTACGAACACAAATTTGCCGAGAGCGTCGAGCGTGCGCACAGTTTGCTCCTTCAGATTCTCTTCCACCCAGGCAGCAGGTAAGGGACAAGCGACTTGCTTGTGGCGAAGGATAACATTGGCAACTAGCTCTCCTGGAAATTCAAGACAGTAAAGTGTGATTTAGATAGGAGATACTTAACATTTCTGCCTGAAACCTTTCCGGCCCTATCTACAATGGACATGCATGCTACGGAACTTCCATTTTAATTTTATGCTAGCCAACTATTATTTCGCTGATTAATCAATCAGCACTTTTTAGTTTTGAAAAATAACCAAGAAAAAAAGTGGTAACTTTCTCATGTAACAAAAGAATGTTCTACGATTTAATGTGCATATGTAGTGAGAGAAACACCTTTTTAAGCAATGCTGTGGGTATAGATTTAATGTATGCATTGAATATGTCAATTCGAGCAAAGATTTTTATCAAGAATACGATAACCAGAAGCTTCATTTTATTTTATTTGATATTAAAATCTATAGTTAATATTTAATGTTTCGTTTACCTAAATATTTAAGCTCTCCTTTAAAGACGGACTGCGAGAGTTTGATGTAGCACGGCACAATGCGAGGTGCAGTTAAGTGCGACCTACACAATACCAGACAAGCAGCCATTAACTCCAAATAATGGTACTTCAAGAAGGACGAGTCAACATCCAAGCAACAATCCAACAGGATGGCGTTTTTCAGGAAAGTTCGCTCAAGCTGTGAAAAAGAAGAAAAAAGAAGAACAATAAATCATATACTAGCAGGAAGGTATTGTGTCGCTCGATGGGCTCTACATGCTTTTTTTCGCCACCATTCCTACCATTTTAAAGGTAGCAAATACTTTAATACATACTTTACAGACATCACATAGAGATACACACAGTCTAGCATACAGCATTCTTATAGAAGACTGCAAAAATCAACTAAATTTCATACTTCCCTTTCCCGTTCCCCAGGGAATTACAACTTCGCAAGCTCTATTGAAGACGCGAGTCCAAAGGTTTCTCATGGGAGAGAGAAAGAATGTAAGATTCCTGAATTAAATTCCTACGTGTTGTGAACTAATTTGTTTTGTTTAACCTGAATCCTGAAAGTAAATTATGAATTAATAAAGCCTTATAATTTTAAGAGCCATATATACCGATTTGAGATTGTCTCTTATGTTTTTCTCTTCTTCCATAACGCTTTGCAATTGCTCTTTCTGCTTCTTGTTCAATTCTGGCTTCTTCTCCTGTGTTGGCTTCTTCTTCTTCAACTCCTGAAAAAAAGATGAATGATGTATCATATATATATATATATACCGTGTGAAGTGGAGGTGAATTCCTCTTAGTCTCTTAGAGTTAGTTTGACAAAAAATCAGTTGGAATAGGTGGAACACTCGTTCAAATTTCGCTTTCTTTGGTCCTTTGGAGCTTATTCTACTTATCGAGTGTACGCTATACCGTATAAGGTATAAGGTATACCGTATAAGGTACCCTTTGTTCTATAAATTACATTGAAATAAATTTCTTAGCGATCTCCAATATCCTAGGAATTAAAGTAATTACTTAGAAAAATGCCACTGTGGCTGTTTTGGGGGCGTTCTGTGTTGCAGGGGATTAAAAAGGATCTAATTCTAATTTGCTTACAAAGCATTTCGTTTTAGATACTTTTAACGTCCGGTAATTTAGCCAGAAAAAAAAATTAAAATTAAGTTTTATATTATATGAGCATTCACAACAAAATACACCAATCGTAGATTATAAAGACAAGCTTTCCCTCCCAAAAAAAACCTTCTCGAAACCAACTGCTACCTACCTCTCTTAGCTCCATCTCAATTTTTTGCTCTTTGTACGAATATGCTTTAGATTCTCTCTTCTGATTCGCTGAACCTGCTGCGTTGGCTTTTGCACTGAAATCCATAAAAAAAAACGTCTTAAATACATAAAACGCCTTTATTACATAATTAATGAATATAATATGCTCCAGGGAAGCCGAAGAAAGGGAAGCATCGTCAATTTTTTGTGGTTCGCGTAGAAATGGTTTCTACTTTTCCAACGACGATGAACAACGAGCGTATCATTTTGGATCAATAGATTTTGGATGATAGGCGCGAATTTTTGTGTTTATTTGAGCAATTTTCTTTTTGGTTTGGAATCAGTGTGAGATGAAAAATTCACACGATCATCGTAAGAATCGTCTAGCGGAGAAGCGCTTAAGAAATAAAGCTTACTTTTCATAAACAGTTTGGTCGTACGCTTCGCCTTCAGGTGTGCACATGATTGCGTATTCACGTTCTGTTACATTCACCAGTGCTGGCTTATGGAAATTCTCCTTGATCGTCGACATCATTGCTGGTACTAAAGACTCTGGTGAGCTGCGTAACAACTGCTTGATTGCGTTGATGTGCGCCTACATAAAAGAATTGGAAAGCAGCATGAAAATAGATGTTTTTTTTTCTTAATGTTTTTCTATAAATATATTTGATGTGATTTGTTTCGTTTTGATAGAAGGTAGACTTGTAGTAATCTAAAAGCAGTGAGAATTGCTCAAATGCTGTCAAAATTAGCTTCATGTTTCTTCGAATTTCAATGCTGAAAAATATATAATTCTTTAAAGTTTCATTTCCTTTACCAGTCCAATTATTGAATTAACTGTAGGAGGATCATAGTTAAAGACAACACTTATACCGGTTTGAAATCTTCTGCTTCCAATAAAGAGTTCATTATTTGCTCCTTGTTGTCAATTACAAATTTTCTTGCGTCCAATTTTAACAACGCTGCTATCTTGACGAAAAGAGTGCCATCTTCAGCCGCTAAAAGAGAAAAAAAAATAAGTAAAGCGATTTCAGTATTGATACAGAGAAAAAGGAATTGAATGTTATCAAATGATATCAAAGCCAAAAAGTTTACCACGAAAAATACCATGATTTCTTAATACGCATTTCAATATGGAAATACATACCGACTAGGGGATGGTGAATTTTGAACAAGCACGCAGACATGATCTGTTGGTTAGCTTCTATTGAGCCATCACGTGATACCGAAGCGAGGAAGGTGTAAGCATCACAGAAACGTTTGGTAGGTGTTGACTTTTCATCTCCTTCGCGAGGCTGAAATTGTTTTAAAGGTTGGTCGAATAAAAAAAATTGGAAAGAAAAGTTTTTTCCAAACATTAATATATTAAGAATATATATATACATTATTTGGAGAAAAAATCGGATAATAATCTATAGGGCTGGGTAAAAGAAAACCACTTCAAACTTGACGAGAAAATTCTTACTTTGGATTTATTATAGAATTTAGTTATCAGAATGAAATTTAATTGTAAAACAAAAGAAATAACAGGGAGAAAATCTTAATCTGAAAAATTTGTTGTTAAAAGACCAACCAATAATTTTTACCCTATTTTCATTACCAGACAAAAGAAAAAAACAACATTCCAAGATTTTGTTTCTCTTATCTTGGCAATGTACCAGAGGTGGATTTAGAGGAATGATAACAAACACGAAGAGTGAAAAAACGATTATCTTGTAGTGTTTCCCTGACAAAACATCCACCTCTGTATACAATAACTAATAAGATAAATAATCTAGATAAACAAATGAAAACCTCACAATCACTCATGTCCATAATTCTGAACTACCAAACAACTACTCACCTTGAAGGACCTCGCAGTTCGGTCAATCTCGTTAAAAAGTGAACACATAAATCGCAATCGACCATCGTCCCCACCATCCTCTTCATTACCATCAAGAATCTTCTTTATGAGTGTTTGAATGATCTTTCTACTGTTCCAATCACCGTGAATCAGGATAGCAACGAACGCTTCATACCAATGTCTATAAAATAATTTATCCAGGAAAGAATTGACGATTATTTATTACAAAACTGGCAGTTTAATGCCCATTTCTTAACAATCTTCAGTTGTAATAAAAATACGTTATGTTACGAAGCTTAACTTCTTTCTGGCAAAAAGCTGTGCGAACGTATTGAGCACTATTTTTGAAAAAGAAGAAAATAGAGATAAAATCATTGGTAAAAATTATTATTAATTATTAATCTTTTTTAAGAATTGAGAAGAAGCAACCCAAGGATAGAGGTTAGATGGAAGATTTCTGTCCATTCGATCAACATTATTACAAACATTGCACAACTTACTCTACACCAAACTGCTTAACCTTTTCTTTGTAGTTGAGGAACAGAATGTTCACGAAGTTGGCAAGTTGCAGCAAATCTAAAGTATTAATAATAAAGATACAAAAATCTGATTTTTCAGTGACATTTAAGAAATTTCGAAAATGTTGTGAAAGAACTTTTGAAAGAGAGTGGTTTTTGTAATGTTTTTAGTTGTAGTTTACATGTTATCATTAGCTCTTTAGTGTCGGTTTTGTCCACCCATTCTTTTAATAACGCATAAGATTGTAGCGTCTGAAAATCTCTCAACTTTTAACTTTAAATTAACGAAAAACACAAACTGATCGATTGATTTCATTTAAAGCTTATTTTGTTCTCTTTAAATTTCATATAAATTGACAGCTGAATTTGATTTCTTACATTCTGCAGTTGGATTAGCAAGCATTTTCTCAGAGACCAATAATCTCTTCTTGGCGTCCAGTACTGAATTCCAAAATCCTTCCACTTTTTTTTCTATGAAAAATACAACATTGACTTTATTATATTAGACCTTTTATCCCAGCAAACACTTACTGCGTATGATCTATGCACAGAAGTTGAATAATTGATTGATCGAATTTGATCGGGTCATTAATAACCGCTGTAATGATATGACTGATTACATTTTGCATGAGTTTTGTTTTGTAATCGGCCTGACCAATTACAAAAATGGAAAAGAATAGCCGGTCAAGGAAGTTTATTTTGATACGAAATAGCAAGATTATTTGAGAAATTTGCTATTAATAGAGTCCTTGTTTGATTTGAGGCATTCAAACAGTAATCCCAAATCACCTTCAAAACATGCGATTACTACTAAAAATCTTACAACGGGGAGAAGTTTATTTAATTCCTAATCCCCTTAACTAGGAGAAATAGCTCTCGATTCACAAATAAATACCTGACACATCATCAAGGGTGGCAATTCTGGCAGCCAACACTGATACCGACAACGCTTCGCAAACTGATGCTGGCAGATGTGATTGAGCCTTGCATTTGTCAACTAGCTGGAAATGCAAATGAAAAAATAAAAATGTTTTCAAAATTATTTCTAAAGAGAAATAATGTTTCTGGTTCCAAGTAATGATTATTTCGAAACTATATAACAAATATTCAAATACAATAATATCTTGAATTAGCAGACATTCTCACAATGAAAAGAAAAATTTGAATTTATGCAGAATTCTTTTTGCACAAAGAAATTAAATGGAAAATACAATATTGATGCCTATCTAAACCTTTTAACTTACTCATACGTAAAAATAATCTAAGTATATAAACAAAGAACAGCTGTTAACGCATTATAATATTTTTTTCTCAGCTTTTTTAAGCAGCTAACCTGAATAAGTGTAGGAAGAAATTCTATTCCTTGGACCAAAGTATTTCCTGTATATAAAATGATGATATAAAGTATACAGACCGTTAATGCATTACGTTTCTGTTTGAAATTTAATTTGAAAATACAGATATATCAAGTATGTAAATAACATTATGTATGTTATATTTGTATACATATTGTATAATAACTGATTATTTGATTTTAAAGGGGAACACAACAGAAAATTTTTTCTCCTTCTTCTTCGATTTTGGTTTCTACTTGAATAAATTTGAGAAAAAAATCCAACCAAAACCCACTAATTACCTTTTGACACACTTTTATTCGAGAAGAAAGCTGGAGAATATCTTACCTTTGAAAGCTTCGTTACATGCCACAATGTATTGAGTTCTGATTAGTGACGAACAACTCTTTGCTGAGATGGCTTTCTATAAAAAACACAAAAACGATTTCGATATAAGAAAATAAGAAAACCTGTCATCGATTGCAATTTTTCAAAAAGAACTATTGTTGTGCTCCTGCCAAAATGAAGTTTTCATATTTATGAAAAATGTTACTACCTATTCTAGGAAATTGCTTTTTAAAGGAATGTCCAATGAAATAAATTAGGATTAGTAAACATATCACTTACTTATGAGCAAAATTTGAAATAAATTAAATAAGTTAACCTTTTATAACTTTGGAAATTTGCAGTGAGGACTTATTATAAAAAGAAGTGCAGTATAAGTTTAAAACGACTTAAGTTAGTAAGGACAGGACAATAAATAGCTGCAGGAAATCCAATACTGCAAAAAATACCTGAACTTGTGACAAAAAGTCTTTTGGAACTGTTTGCGTAAAGTATTTACACCATGTTTTCAAAGTGGCAAGGCCTTGTAGCAATGTTGATTCATTTCCTGCAAATAAAATAAGTGTTTTTTATTTCAAAAGAATCAAATTTAAAATATATGGAAATATATATGGTCCTCTACATATATTATTATTCTACATATATTATTCCAAAAATATTAATAAAAAAAATAGTCTTGCGATGAAGAGATGTATCCAACTAAAATATGAACATCAATTTTGAAGCGTAAAGCCATAATTCAATCCTAAAATTCTCTTTTTAAAGCGAAAACTAGATAGAAACAATCGATGATGTTTGCAAAAGTTTGAACTAAGAAGATGTCACTCCACAGGAAAAGAAACATTTAAGATCATTTTTCTTGTGAAACAATACATTTTTTTACAGTAGTATAATTTTAAGATATTACACATTGCTATAATATGGTATGCAATTTGAAAAACATATACATACCTTCTTGCAAAAGGAAAGGGAACAATTCATTAACAACAGTTTTAGCAAGCTCCTCCAGTTGGCCTTTCCCACTAATAGCAGTGTTTGAACTTTGTTGGATAGCTAGATTGTCAAAAATAAAATGAAACATTTGCATAGTGCAGTAAATCCTGAAAAAGGAAAATCTCCAAACATCAGAGAGTGGTGAGTAGATTGTGCAATACAAACTTGATTTTTACCTTTATAACTGTGAATGGCCAGTTAAAAAATCTATCAGCAACTCAATATTCTTAACGCAAAAGTACAGATGAAAAAGATGGGAAGAAATAATTATTACAAAAATACAATTATAAATATACACAACAAAACAACTGAATACCTGCAAGCACATCTGTACGCTGTTCTGGTAATGCTAATTTACCTTCAGATCCTGCAAAATCATAGAAGGTTTTCTTATAACACATATTATTACTATTATTATTGAAACAAACACAAAATAAACATTTAAAAGGTTTAATGGGTATAAAAGAATTTTTTTAGTGCATATAATTTATGATTGTAGCTATAAACATCGCCATAGCTCCAAGTTTTTTGTGAGTAAAATCAACAAAACAAATTTCAAATTGGGCATTACAAATTTAAAAAGAGAGCAACACTTTTGTTTGTTTGTTGAGTTTAAGCGCCCAAAAAAGGATACCGTATCCAAACTT
The DNA here is from genome assembly GCA_031834005.1 of Dendronotus venustus. Classification (NCBI taxonomy): domain Eukaryota; kingdom Metazoa; phylum Mollusca; class Gastropoda; order Nudibranchia; family Dendronotidae; genus Dendronotus; species Dendronotus venustus. The sequence continues at coordinate 15,739 of JAUEKX010409865.1, forward strand.
TCTAGATATGTCACTGTCTAATTTCATTCATGTTTGTCCTTTCTTACCTGTTAGAACTTGCAAAAGCTGCTTATTCAATAACTCTACAGCAGAAACATCACTGCATTGATTTGATAGATTAGCGATGGTAGTAATAGCGGTTGCTCTTAATCCATCATTCTTTGAAGCTAAATGAGCTACAAATTAAAAATAACTTTATTTGTAACATGAAAATTTTAGGTCAACAAAATATATTGAAAACTTAATAATAGCTAAGGATAAAAAAATTGTCTTCAATAGAATGCTAAAAATGTCTTTCATAACAACACGGGAAAAAATGAATTGAATTTTTGAAATTGAAAAAAATAATCAACTAAGAAAAGTATATAGTTTATAGGAGAGAAATACCTGGAATACATTTAGCTAAATCTACCATATACTTGGATGGATCAATAGACAGACCAACAAACAAGAATCCAATAGCTTAAAGATAAACGTTAATTCCATAGCAAATAAGAAAGTTTCATCAACTTTTTTCATAATGAGATGATTAAATTCGAATGAGAAATTGATGAAATAAGAGAATCTTTAGTAATGCTGACTAAGGAGAGAGAGCATATGCATTAAAGATTGTCACTTTTTGGAAATTGATAAAAATGTTCACACACAAACCCTTATTAACCTTTATATTCATGCAGTCAAAAGATATGATCTTTACAGGCAGACATGGTTTTTTTAACCAAAAATGCTAAGTATATTGGGCATTAAAAGTTAAAATCTCTTAAAAATACCTTCAAGTATTGTTTCAGGATTTCTTAAAAGCGCTTTTTGGATAATAGGAACAATAGCAGCGAATTCCTCGTGATCCAGGGATTTTAGAAAAGCTTTTAAATTTCTCTAAAACAAAACAACACCATATAAATATTATATATTGAGTGTAATCAAGGGATACTAGAAAGCGAGCTAGATAGTTTGAGATTTTCCTTATATTTATTTTCGTCGTCCATGTTTACTTTAAAACCCATTCCATTTAAAATGGCGAAGGTGATAAAAAACCCTCACTCCAATCACCCACTTGTTTTCACCTTTAGTATAGTAATATAATAATAATAATATTTAAAATGTTAAAGGTGATCAAAACTCCGATCTCCGATTCGTTTTTAGTATGTTAATTACAACACTTTTGACTTTCCTAATTAATAGCCTTAACAAATAACAACAACAAAATTCAGAGAGAATTGACTACTATAATCGTTTGTTTCAACAATTTCAATAATTGCTTATAAAAGAATTGTTTTGATTATGCTAACATGAAAGAGTATTTCAATCTTTTGTGAATTTGTAATGCTGGTTTACAAATTTAAGATTATATTTGTTCCCCATTTTCTAATAAAATCGCAGATATTTAAAATGATTTGTTTAGAATAATAGTGAGTAAGCAGACATGGAACAATATAACTCTCAAAAGCTAAACAGCTTGCTTCCTTATATCCCTGGTATAATTGAGTACAATAAAATCAATGATAGATTCATAGAACATGAAACGCATATAAAAACTTTAACAATGAAAAAGTTTAATAATTAGAAACTCAAAACAAATTAATTATTTTTTCTTTACAGTTGGTGTTAAGCTTAGACTGTTATAAATGGTATATATCTATAAATTAAATTACATTGGTTTGTATGTATGACAGAAAATGACAAGAAAAATAAGTTTTAAAAATATTTTCGCTTATCTGTTCAGTCATTATCAATAAGTTTGAGATTTATCATGTCATGAACAAGC